>JALBCR010000021.1:0-126888 GCA_030710515.1 Abscondita cerata
TCGGTATTACTTCGTTCAGTTACGTATTGCTCAGTTTCTTCTCGACCGAAAACATGCAAATGCTTCAGAGAGTTACATCATGAATCCTTGTGGGGAGCCCACGGAACCGCACCTGACTGTAGTACTTTCAGGACATCAGCTGATAATCTTTCCACCGAGATACAGTCACCTACGTTTTTATTTATTCAAAATGGCATATAAACTATATGGACATTTTCAATTGAGAAGAAGTCAGTAAAAACAAATGAAGAAATGGAGAAAATAAAACGAAGATAAGTAGAATGAATGAAAAATAGGAGGAAAAGTTTAAGAAAGTTAGAAGAAGAGACAGGATAGCTTAAAGAAAAAAATTAAATAAGAGAGGTGAAAAAGAACTTGATAATAAAAGAATTTGAGCAAAAAAAGGCGTCAAAAACAGTTATAAGATATTAGAAGTAAGAGAAAAGATAGAGGACGCAGCAGAGAAAATAAAGATTTTAGGGAATAAAGGAAATAGCTTGGAACTATATAAAAAATTTGGAATGGTGGATCTAGTAGAAGTATATGTTAGTAAGAAGGAAAAAGACTGGAAAGAACGGAAAAGAGAAATGCCTAATGGTTATGAATGGAGAGTCCAGTTTGCGGAGAGAAATGAGAAAAAAGGAGGGCAAAATGATGAATAGCTGCGAGGGTGATATAGAACTAGAAAATGACAAACAAGAGGAAGGAAGAGAAATATAAAAGAATAGTGAAACTATGAATAAATACCCAACAAGGAGAAAAGTGTGTTATTTTGTAACAGTATACGGCAAAAACATGATATAAACAAGAAGAAATATAAAAGAAATGGTACAACGTGGAAACAAAGAAAATATAATAGGAGGAGATTTTAATGCAAGAATAGTAGAAGAAGGAATAATGATGGAAAATGGACAAGAAGTAAAAAGTGTATGAAGGGATAAAAAGATAAACGGACAAGGAAGAATATTATTTAGAGATGTGTCAAGAAAGAGGATGGACAATATTAAATCAAAGTATGGAAGACGTGGGAAAGCGATTATACATTATGAGTGAAAAGAAGAATCAATATTAAAAATAAAGTAGGAGTCGAAGAGAAATGGGATCTTCAATTTTAGAAGTGCCGTTAAATGGAGGAGATCAAGAAAGATTAGTAGAAGGAGGAGAACTATAAGGAGGGAAAAATATGGATAGAGGAAGTATAGAAAGGTGTATATTGAATATGGAAGAATATCAAGAGACTGTCGAAGATATACAAAAGAAAACAAAAACGATAATAAAAAAGTGGAAGATTAAAATGGACCAAATAGGGTACAGAAAAACAAAAGAAAATAAGGAAGCATAAAAATAGGTGGAATGTATAATGTCAAAAAGGGCAAAAAAGAACCAAAACAGGTAGGATAAGATAGGAGAAAAGGCATTCACTAAGAAATACAAATAGTTAAAAAGACGTACAAAGAACAGTGTGAAAAAAAGAAGAAAAACTTATTTATTTATTTGTATGGTACATTATTTTCATTATTGTATTGTGATGTAAGTGACACGTATTGTGCCCTAGAAGGTCAGTATAAAATATAAATAGAAGATAAGATAAAAATATTAAAAAGAGAGGGAGACATATGGAGATTCTTAAATAAACAGAGAAATAAATGAAAAAGAAGAAGCGTAAAGGTAGACTAGGAAAATGGTGAGGACATTGTATAGAATTGTTAGAAGAGGAAAAGGAAAAAAGAAAATTCAGTAAACAAGGACGAAAACCCGAGAAGGGAAATGGAGGGTGAAATAAAGAAGGAAGTAGTAAATGAAACAACGATAAAAGTAAAAGAGGAAAAGCGAAAGGGGCGGATGGAACGCAGAGAGAACAGTGGAATTTGGCGGGACAGAAGATGAGAGAAAAACTAATAATTTTTACAACAATTTGGATGGAGAAGATTAGAAAAAGGAGTGAAGGACAAAAAATTGTTGGAAAAAGTGTAGAAAAATATTAGCAATTGATGTTGAAGCTAGATAAGGAGACTCTGGTAACACAGTTGAAGAAGAAGTTAAGCTAGACAAAATTCAAAAATCTCTAATTAATTATTAATTTACAATTATGCCTTCTTCCCACATTTTTCGCATCTTGTTTGATCTCCATCTTTGTTCCCTTTCTTCGGGACACTTCTTTCAATTTCATCAGAACAACTCTTTTTTCTTCCCGGTTTCGGTCTTTTCTTCTTTCCATGATCTGTTGATTTTTCCATTCTTTTCAATTTTTCTTTTGCTATTATTCAGTAATTCATATTTTTCATTTAATCTTTCTTTCTGTTTTCGTTTACATTGTTCTGACCACTCTTCATTGTTTTTCGTTATCATTATCATTTTATTCCTTTTACTTCTCTTTTTCATTTCTAGTTTTTTTTCCTTACTGCTTTCTTCAGTATTATCTTCTTTATATATGATATCTTCTATCTCTTTATTCTCTTCATATTAGTTTCTTTCGCTATGTTCTATTCAATTTTGATCCTGGTTTTGTGTCATTTTCACTGCTCAAAACCGTCTCCTCCCCACTTTCACTACGTACACACAAAATCGATTTATCCTCATAGCATACAATACGCAAACATGTTTAATACTAATGAATACATATAGTTTTACTTTATACATTAAAACAACCTTGCGTTCTCACTGCTATATGTTCGTTATATGGTGGCTTTAAATTATACTAACGAAGAAAAATTTGATGTTAGAGAGTTATATAAAAAATGAACGGAATTTGACGACAGCCTGGCGAAACGTACTATTCCATCAATTGGTAATAAATTTGCTCGAGTTTGGCGTCTTTTAAAAACCTATTCAAACAAAAGGGAAAACACAAAAAAAACTGCAAAAAAACTATACTCTGCTGTTCTCCCTTTTGTTACAGATAGACGCGCTGCACTTTAGGGTTATGCATTTCTTTGATCTATAGATTCAAAAAGAACGCAAAAGAGAACGAAAATCGTAACAAACATTTTAGAACATTTTAATAAAAATACTACGAGTTGCTGAAAGAAAGCTTCTCATTTAAAAGTAACGGTTCATGATGTTTTAAAAGAGTTATCAAATATCGTTATAAACCAGAGTAATAACTTTGAGAAAAGAGTCAATATTTGAAATTATTATCTGGGTAAATGTTGAAAAATCCTATTTTTCCAATTAATTACCAAACCCAAATTTACGGAACCACACAGATATCAAATAGGATTTGATTTCAATGTGTGGCGGAATTATTTGAAAGAAATATCTTTTTTCTGAATTATTAGACAGTTAAAATTTTTATTAGACTTGGAATGTAGTTGTTTTCCTTATTTTTAGGGTATAATTCTTCTTGCATTATGTACTTTATATAGCCGAAACGTTGTAGAACAATACTGAGTACACAGTCCAATTTAGCCTAAAAATTGTTTTAAAGATTTGTTACAGATTTCAAAATGTTTGAAAACAACAAAGTTATATTGACTTTTCACAATAGAAAGTTTCACTTTTTTCAACGTATCTGGCAACACCGTACTTTTGAAACGGTTCCTTCCGGACATTTCACTGATTATCTGTGACCAATTTCGGACACGCAGAATATAACATTTAGTAACTTTTAATTTTCGTAGACTGGCAAACTGAATGTTTTTGTTGACATCTGCGAAGTTTTGACAAGTCAGATGGTGAACGATGCAATAATATAATGCGCAATTTTTTAATTTAATTGTAATGTTATTTTGTGACTGAAAAACTTGGTATTATTTATTATTGTTAAAGATGGCATCTGTCAAAGTTGCTGTTAGGGTTAGACCTTTCAATCAGAGGTATTAAAAAATAAAAATTTCTGCTCTAATGAAGATCAGGAACACTGAACTTTTATACGATTTCTTTTTTCAGGAATTAGACATGGATGCCAAAGTAATTATTCAAATGAAAGGGAAAAACGGGTATATTAAATTCCAAGGTATTTGCAGCTCTTATTAATAAACGTCTATTATTTATTAAACTAATTGTAGGCCAACACGAGAGATGAAAACATTAGATATAAGGAATTTACTTTTGACTATTCGTACTGGTCTCATGATACTGAATCTGAAGATTTTGCTTCACAAGAATTGGTATACAATGATCTCGGAACCGAAGTTGTTGAGTGCGCGTTTCAAGGTTATAATGCTTGTGTGTTTGCTACGGTCAAACCGGTAGTGGAAAACATTTACAATGATGGGATCGCCAGTATGTAAATTTAATTTAATTTATTAATTTATTGATTGTATTTTAGGATAATCAAGGTTTAATACCTAGAATATGTAGGCGTTGTTTGAAGCATGTCTGAAGACTCAAAGAAAGGTACAACTCATCGAGTACATGTCAGTTACCTGAAATTTATCAGAACGGGTAGCCGATCTGCTAAGGGTCGCAGTTCATCATTGAGTTCGGGAACATCCGAAAAGGGACCTTATGTTGAAGGTTTAACGAGCGTGTTTAGTTACTAATTACGGACACATACAGGAATGCATGAATAGGTAAGTTTTTGAAGAATATGTTTAAATCAAATATGGTCAAATTTTTTTAGGGTAATGCTCATAGAACTACAGCAGCTGCTAACATGAAGCGATGTCAGTAGTCGGTCATGCAATTTTACAATTACTTTTGTTCAGGCGGGTATTGCAATGGAATTCCAAGTGAGACTGTTTCAAAAGTAAGTAAATATATTTTGTAATTCATAATCATGAGTACTTTATTTAATAACATTTTATCTTATGCACCCACCCGCACTTAGTTTACATCGTTTATTATCTTTCTACAAATACATGATATGATTAAATCTTACTATTTTTAGTATTACTGTCCGGAAACGGGCGGGGGGAATTTTTGTTGGGTACAGGTCTCAATCAACGCATTTATCTTACAGTTCTGTTAATTTGTTGAAAATATCAAAGTTTCAAATCAAAAATCTGGAATAATGTTCATGCAAATATAATATTTTTATGCTTGTAATTTCATATTAAAAATGCCTAGATTTATCTTTTGGATAAAAACGTTTTTGATCAGCCCAATCTAAACGCGATAGATCTACCGAAAATGAACTCCCGATTTATTTTGTTAGGAAATGTACTGTTCAAAAGTTTTGATTTTTTAATTTTCCATTATAATCCTATATGAATTTTGGTAATGATATTGACTGATAGTTGGCGCCACTCGCACTTGGTCAGTAGGGACTCTAAAGCTGAGTACTCATAGTGCGGATTTTGTAAGCGGAACCGCAAAATTAGTGATTTTTCCTTTTTTTTCCTCACAGGCGCTGCGTGTATTAGTTACTTTTGGTCTGGCTCGACAGCTAAGAAAACACCAAAAAAATGACAAATAACATATCTGGTTATGATGAAACATTATACCTATTAGTTTCAAGTTGTAATACAATCCCAAAACTTACAAAGCAACACAACCTCGAATACAACACACATCTGTCAGGTCAGGATATCAACTGTCAAATGTTATACCCTCACCTCTCAGAAATTTGGGGATCCGCGTAAATTCTTGACTCGAAGTCAATTTAAATTTTTCCGCCCCCTAAATTTTAAATAGATTTTGAGGCACCGCGAAAATGTCAGTTGTGTTTGACCTTGAACTAAATCAACTAATTACACGAAATGCATGCGGATCCGCTGCTGCTCAGATTGTTAATAGCTTGTGAGCATGCGCAGTTTTATAATCATGTCTCTTTAGTTTAAATTTTTGTTTTCAAACGAAGCATTCGCTTTAATATGGAAAATAAGCGTAATTCCTTCGAGGCTCTGTTAACCACAATCCGTGTTTGATTTTCTTATTTTTCATTTGATTATTTTGATTTATTCTGTTACATTAGGTTGCGTTAGGTTAGGATAGGTTATAAGTTTGGATTAGGTTAGGTTAAGATTTTGAGGGAGGAAAAGAGTGAGATGCGCTATAGTTATAAAATACTTTGGAGTGTAGGTTGAAAATGAAAGAGTGTGTGGAAAAGCAGAGAGATGTGTGAAGTGTTTGGGGAGATCTTAATAATACAATCAAACATTATAATCAACTAAGTTCGTAAGCTCAACAACAAGAAAGATAAAAAAAAATTAATTAACTTCTGTTATTATGAAAATGGTTCAAACATTTGATTAAGTCATAAAAAGATTAATTAAAATAATCAAAATTTAAATGGTTAGCTGATCTCATCATTCTATCAACAATTGAAAAATAAGAATAAAATTAGTTTGATTCCAATTTAATTAAAACGTTAATTGTTGCCTAGTTGTTATTGGGGGAATATGAATATTTATTTTTGAAAGAAGATTGGCACTGTCTATGTGTGAGTTAAATAATTTATATAAAAATATAACATCAAAGTTAAACCGTCTTATCTTTTAAGTTACTTAGATTAAGATATGACTGTAATTGTTTGATAATTAATTTGCTCTTTAGAGATACCAATCTTATAACTAATATTTTAAGAAATTTTGTTTGAACTGCTTCTAAGCTCTTAATATATCTGGATTGATAAGGATCCCAAACTTGTGTGTTATATTCGACGAGAGAGGTCTTACTAAAGAACAGAAAAGAAGATGAATTTAAAAATCTTTAGCAAATCTGCTAACACAACCTAAACTTCTCATTGCTTTATTTTTAATCGAAATGATATGATGTTGATAATTCAAGTTAGACGAAAATAAAAAGCTAGATCACTAATACTTTGTATTTCAACTCATTTTGTTTGAGTCATTTGCAATACAGTAATTTTTTAGTCGATAAAGATCTAAATTTAAATGTTCACAATCCGTAACTCTATTAATAGAATGGTACAATTTTGTATCATCCGCATACATTAAGAATTTGGAATGATGAAACACTTGAATTATGTCATTTACATAAATGTTGAAAAGTAATGGTGCTAGGCGGACACCACTTTTTGCCAAAAAGCTCTAATTCGTCACTCATACTTATACCCTACTTATCTTACCTTAACCTAACTGAACGTAAAGTTTACGTCTTAGTTGTTTAGTATTAATTTTCTTTTCCAATCAATATTTTTGACATATTCGATACTCAAGGGGAAACTTAATTTACGTTTGAATACCGAATATGTCAAAAATATTGTTAGGAGAACTACTAAACAACTAAGACTACAACTTGGCGTTCAGTTAGGTTAGAGTAAGATAAGTATAGTATGAGTGTTAGTGGAGAATTAGGAAGCTCTCTGAATTCGACCCTGAGTGTTGAGAACTTTGGGAGAATGATACGCGAGAGAAAATGGGAAGGAATGAGAAAATGTCTAACCAATTGTTACGGTTTATTTGTAAGCAAACTATAAAATTAAGTCAGTGTTGAAAGTTTGGCTCGCAGCTCTGTAGTCGAAGAGGGATCGTGGGTGTACATACGAGTAATTAGATCTAAGGCTGAAAAAGATAAATAATAGGGCGCCACCTAGTAAAACGTGCAGTGAATCTTTTAGAGCAACTAGGATCTCGGAAACACAAAAACAAACGGTAAGAGGTAGAAATATAGTATTTGTAGAACGACTAAACCTCAAGAACAACGAAAACATATATAAAAATAAACAATAATATGGTATACGTAAAAGCACAATACAAATTATTAAGATAATAGTTGAAAAGGGCGTGGACGCAGTATAAATTTATAATCGCTTTGACAAACAGCTACTTGAATTTTACACAAAGTGCTACACACTAATACGTGTGAAGCAATACAATTACGCAGGGTACCGGTACCCGACAGCAAATCTAAAATAGCACAAAGGCGCAATCACATTAAGCGAATTTTCGAAAGATCTTTCAAATCACATCAATAAATTAACAATGTGCAAAAGTTAGGTTGTTAAATTCACGTCGGTATACTGATACGATCACGCGTAAAATATGAATGTAATAGAGAAAGCATGCAATATTTTCAACTTAGCTCAATTGTTTGTAGACTGCCAGTAGATGTAGGTATGTTCGGCAGCTACAATATTCCAAGACAGCCAAATAAGAAGTATTGTAGTGAAGTAGACAGAGTAAAAGGAACCAGATGTCCAGATATGAACGGCCATGTCCGCCCCAAAGGACTGGAGGTCACCGGTTATCTTCGAGGAAATCCTCGACAGCAGTGGGAACAGGGGCCAGTTTTATAGCGATCGGGCTCCAGGCAATGATCAGATCGACTTGTAAACCACCCTATTCCCGGCCTTATTTTCTAAATAATTATTTAATTGTTTTTATCCATATCCCAATAGGTATTCTGCAACGTGTTAAAAAAAATGGCGGTAAAATAGGGATTTTGTTTATCCCTCAGCTTGGTGGAAATTTTTCCTTAGGTTTTATATCCAATAGTTAATTACAAAATCCGGATTCCCCATGTCTTGAATTTCCGAAGTACGACACCTTCGTACGTCAACGTTTTGGGAAAGAAAGGACGCCTTGCAATTTTTGTCAGGGAACGGTACCATTTTTTCAGGGTCGACATCTAGTAGAGTTGCAAACTTCTTTAATAACGTTCGTATTGTAAGTGATTGCTATAGGAATGCACGGATGCAAACTTAATTGCCTAATGGAAGAAGTGCTCGTAAGAGTTTACCGGGTGGGGGAATGGTAGGAGGTGGTTTTAGTGGGTATGCCCGTTTTTTAGGGAGAATTCCGCAATTTGGATGTTCTTTTGTGAAGTATTATGTATGTCATCCAACCTCTTCAGATCTACAATAGTATTTCGCGATCAACTATTACGCAGTGTTTGAGGTCCTATTCTCGAGATTACGCGAAAGGGTTGGAGAAAGAAAATTGATGTTCGAAAAAATAGTTAAAAGTGTAATAATGTATAGACAGGTGATTTGGTGGTGGAAGGAGTAGGAAAAATTGGAAAGAGTTCAAGGAAAGTATTAGGTGGACGTTAGGGTTGGATATAAAAACGACGGGCTATATAGTGGGAGTGGAAATGAAACTAAAGAAGTAAGAACTTGGGCGGAGAAGAGAGCAATGAAATATGAAGAAGAGATACGTATAAGAGCAGGTAATACTGTTTTAAAGGAGTGTTGGAGAGACAGAAAATAACGTTTGGCAAGAAGGAAGGAAATTATATTTATGATAGAAGAGGGTATGCAAGGGAAGAAGTGGAGAGAAGAACGGAAAAAGGAAAAGATATAGAAGAAGAAGTAAGAAGAGGTAAAAATAGTTCAGAAGAGAAGACTGCTATTTGTAAAGTTTGTGGTTGTTTCAGTTTGTTGCCGTAGACAAATTTATTATAGAAATATTTATAATAGTATCGGCGCACTTATCTTTCACTTATGTCGGAGAGTGGTGGACAATTATTAAAGTTCCGGCAGTTAAAAAAATATGCTTCCCAGATGAGAGCGGCACCCTTTAGATTCAAAAGAACAATGGACTTTAGATTCAAAAGAACAAACTGTTAACGAAAGAAACGTATAATTTACGAGCTTCCCTTGTGCCACAGGTATACATTCACACAAAATGTAAGATATAATCGTAGATAATAACAATATAGTTAACAAATAGAACATGTAAATAGGAAGTTTTGGATATCGTAAAAAACCAAATACAGTAAACGCTAAAATCACGTCCCTTGCGCATACGCCCTTTTGCGCATGCGTAGTGTGTATGCGCATGAGCACGAGGGAGACGTGATTTTAGCGTTTACCGTATTGTTTTTACGATATCCAAAACTCCCTAATAATGCAGATCGTTATCACAGATAAATAGGCTAGTATCCGGCCGAAATATAGTTCACCAAGAAAATATAATGCTGCAATGGCCGACTACGTAATCCACACCTCGATAACAGATTTACTTGAAGTTTGAACGCAAATTCAGTATTAAGTGTATCAGGATTACTTCCATAATTATGTCTAAATAATCGACTTACCATTTACTTTAATAATGTAATTCTGGCGCAAACAAACGTGTAATCAATTTGTCAGGGGATCCCTTGAGCATAAAATTTATCACAACTTGCGCTAAATACTAACTAATCCCATATGTTTTGTACATACATGCAATTATCTCTTATTAATATGTTATGACTTGTGGGAGCGCACACCTACTCTCAATTCATTTTACGAATTCCATGTACTCTGCATTTATATTGATTAGTCAACTGATGAATGTTAATGAAAGTGCTGAGGCCAATTATTGTTCATCATTGTCTGCTCTTGAGGAGCTAATTCTTTTTGTGACTTAACGCATGCGTAGCGTGCTGGCTTTTGTCTAGTAATTATGGAAGACCTCAATAACAATCGTATGTGAAGAAATAACTTTAAAAGATAAACCGACTTATCTGTCGAGTCAGATTACGTGCTATTCGGGTTTGTCACATCCTTCAGGTATATTCCAAATTGCTCAACGAGCGAGAGAGAGGAAGGACGAAGAACAAGATTGACTAATATTAATTTTACCTCCAAGTGGCAGCTTTAATTTGCTTCCAGGTGGTAGGTCTAAAAAGATTGACAAAATGGCAGTAACATTGATAAAGAAATTTCTTTTAAATTGACGGCATTCGACAGTGTGCAAAAAATGCAGCATGAAGTCACGGCGAAACTCGTCACTCCTACAAGTAATTAAACAATTCGAATATTTTGTTTAATAAAAAGGTCTTTTACCGCAAAAAACTAACGTACACTTCACCGAACCCCATGTAACAAAAAGAATTAAATGGAGCTAACATACGACTCGACCTGTTGATCTAATAATTTTTGATAAAGTAAAGTTGCCTATACGCCAGGTGTAGAACGGAGCGAAAACAAATTTATTAGATGAATTTCACAGAGACAAAAACCCGTCACATGATTCTACGATGTTGTTTCTTCGTTATGGCGACTGGTTCGGTTTATTTTCTCTTCTCGAAGTTTTCTTGTGTCGAAAGTTTAATGATTCTGAAATTGCCGATCATTTTAATTCATTTTCGTAACTCCAGTAACTATTGAAAAACGTTACATTCTTCACTGGTTTATGTTTGAGGCTGCAACTAATATTTTCATGTAGTCTCGGCACAAACATTTAAATGGTTGCAAACCTTCTACCACTTCGACCGCATATCAAATTACTTTACGACCGACTCTTGTTCATATTCAATCATAACTCGTCAAAGCCTCAAATTATTTTTTTGTTACATTATTTCGGTTTTCTGCTCAAACTTATTTTTCATTAATTTCGAATCGGTTTTTTAATTTAATCTCTCATTACATCTTGACCGTCCTTACGCCGGATACCGGTGTTGTCTGTATTACTTCTTCGGTTCACTAATTATCTTAACACTCGCGATTTAATATTAATATTAAAACAATAAGATCAATTATATTTAAGAGGTTTTATTTTGTGGCGTCGTTGGGAGTTGATAGACATCGGTTATAGCCGCAGATGAAGAATGAACAACAGCGGCGGGCTTCAAGTTAATTTTATTACTTGAAATACATTATATTACACTGATATGAAAGGAAATATGAGTATTCGCGTACTACGTTCCTAGATATGTACGTTCGTTGTAACCGTAACTCACTGTTTTTCTGCTTAATTGTGTTTGACGAAATGCTGACGGTGTTTTGTTTATATTCCGCATCCGTAGGAAATAGTATTGTCTGATGCAGTCTAAGTAAAATGCGAGTGCAGAAACTTTCGGTGTTATCTAAAAAGCTTACACGACCTAATGATTATGTACAAAAAGAGCTCATTTTTAATTACCGCTAACTTCGATAAACGTTCTTGTAGATTCATTTGGTGGATCTGGCTGGTAGTGAAAGAGCCGATTCGACGGGGGCTACAGGAGAGCGTCTCAAAGAAGGACTCACATTAACAAATCTTTAGTTACGCTCGGTTCGGTTATTTCGGGTTTAGCCGAAGTTTCATCGGAATCGAACGGCCATAAAAAATCTCTATTCATACCGTATCGAGATTCCGTACTGACTTGGCTTTTGAAAGATAGTTTAGGAGGCAATTCTAAAACGATTATGATCGCCGCCATTAGCCCGGCAGGTTTGTTTAAATAACATTAATGTGAATCATGAATAACTAAGTGTTTATAACTAGATTGTAATTATGGAGAAACGTTGAGCACTCTAAGATACGCGAATAGAGCTAAAAATATCATTAATAAACCTACTATCAACGAAGATCCTAATGTTAAATTGATACGGGAATTGCGCGAAGAAATCAGTAAGTTGCGCGCGCTTATGTTTAGCGAACCCAGATCGGATATGTTGGCTCAAATACACGAAAAAGAAGCGCGTGAAAAAGAATTGACGGAGGAATGGACGAGTAAGTGGCGAGAAGCTCACGCAATTTTACGCGAACAAAAAGCGTTGGGGCTTCGGAAAGCTGGACCTGGAGTTGTTTTGGACTCTGATAAACCGCATCTGGTAGCAATTGGCGACGATCCTTTAAGCACAGGCGTCACTTTATACCAGTTAAAGGTGAATCGTGTTTTACCAAAGTTTATCAAGCAGTAACACAAATCATTTACAGGAAGGGAAACAACTATAGGTACTGAGGAATCTACCATCAAGCAGGATATTGTTTTAAGAGGTCCCGGGATGGAATCCCAACATTGCAGTATTATTTTGGAAAAAGGGACTGCCACCTTATTTCCTAAACCAAACGCCCAAATTTGGTTGAATAGTAACTTAATTGAATCTCCTGCGCGTTTAACTCAAGGATGTATTATATTTATAGGACGAGCTCACGTGTTTAGGTAAAAAAAAAGTGGGTTCTAATTGTGCGATTAATTTTTTTTTTGTACAAATTAGATTTAATGATCCCGTCGAAGCGGCCGAACTTCGGAAGGGTGAACGTACTGTTAATTTATCAAGAATGAGTCTTTTGAGTTGGTCGACGCCCGATTTGGGAAGTTCATTTGAAAATTTACAAACGTAATTTAAGAACTTCTCTTTTGAAAGTTCGTTTAATTGAAAGTGTTTTAGTTACGACGGTATAGAAAACGAAAAAATCAGTTTAGCTAAAGAAAAAGAGGATTTCGAAAAAGAACAAGAAGCTTTCGAGAAAAGGCGCAAAACGCTCGAAGAGGCGCAAATTCGGTTACAGATTGAAAGGAGAAATATGCAGTTAGAACACGCGGCACAAGTACTTTACATACCTTTTTGGATACGAATTAATTCGTACGTATTTTTAGACTCGTCAATTGGAGGAAGATTGGCGCAACTTGGCTGCCATACAGCAGAAGAAAGAGATGGAGCTTATAGGAAAAGAACAGGATTTAATATTCAGGCGCGAAGAATTGGAGAAAGAAAGGAAGAAACTGCTGAAAGAGGTAAATTAACGAATTTTATCGTTTCCGGTATTATTTTTATTTATGGTTAAGTTAAAATTTTCTTTTTTTTTGTTTGATTTGTAGATAGGGCAAGAAACTGAGATTCTAACTGAGACTAAGAAAAGTTAAATCGTCTTCTAATGAAGACCAGCTTCTTCATAAAATCATACTTAAATGAATTTACTTTTCCCGAACCTAATAGTAAAGCACTTTTTCAGGTATTATTATTTTTTTATTTATTTTTTTTTTTAATTTTAAGTTCGAGTCGTTATTTTATTTAGACATTGTGATTTTCTTTTAGGATTTAGTAGATAAATCCACACTTGGTACTTTGTCGGATGAAGATTCGTCTCAGTTGGTTTCTCTCTTGAATGAAGTTAGTACTCATTCGAAAATTCAAGATTTAGTCATTCAACATCGGCAGGAACTGGCCCGTCTTCAGGTCGAAATCGAAAGACGAATGCAAATACTCTCTGATCGTCGCGTAGCTGTCGAAAAATTAGATAAAAAAATTATCGGTCTTGTCGAACAACAACTGGAAACTACCACCGGTTCAAAAGTAGAAGAACTGCAGGATTTGAAGTTGTCTTTGGCACGTAGAACACAAGAAGAGTTACAAGAAATAGAGCAACGCAAACAATCGTAGGCGCATCCTAAATTTTGCGTTGCCCAAAATTTAAAAGTTTTTTACTTGTAGATTAACTTTAAATTTAAAATGCGTGAATTCGGCGCAAAGTCCCGATTCTTGCGAAGTCAATTGTAGCAGTAGTTTAGAAAAAACGACTTTAAGTAGCGATACGTATCATACGGCCACCAGCGCTTGTTCTACAAATTTGTTGACGGTGGGAGGGGTCGAACATCTGATGAGCGATAGCGGAGTTGAGCTTCGGCCTTCGCCGCATTTGCAAGAGGATAGCGACATATCGAGTACGGATGATCTGAAGGTAGGTCTGTGTATTAAGGAAGTATTATGGTTCCAGTTCGATAAAAAACAAAAATCATTTTACTCTTGTTTTTTTTACAACATATTTATTGATTCACAGGTCTATAGTAGTTTTAGTGGCAAAGTTTTGAGAGCTGATTTTAAGTATATTTGGGGTGCTGAATCCAAATATGGTTTCAGTTTTCCCCTATTAGCTCTAGTTTTCAAGATAATTTAACTGATATGTCAGTGCTTACAAAATGAAGCATAAATATACTGATATGGATATATTACATTGAAACAAAAACACAGAACTCTTAATGATACAAAGCTATTTAACTAAGTCAAACCACAATAAAACCGTATAGTATAGTTTAACATGTACAGGGTGGTCACTTTCAAGAATCTCACCATTGGGATATTCTAAGCGGTGGGAGATACAGCATCGGTTAAATTAGAGAAAAGTCGCACATTTTAACCACTTAGGAATTAAAGAAAAGTAAGATATTCCCACTCATTCTCAAGTTATGACAAAAAAACTTATTATTTATTAATAAAAATCAATTGGCCATGGCAAGTGGAATGTAGAATTTATTTACATTAGGTAACTTTAAAAAAACGAAAAGATTACAAAAGCTGCTCAAAATGTCCACCTTCTTTCTGGATACAGAGTCCTGTTCTTTTGTTCATATTTAAAATTGCCCTACTTAATCCCAATGGTGAGTTTCTTGAAAGTGACCACCCTGTATACAATTATTTTTGAGAAAACAAAACTCACTGAATATCAAAATAACACATTACTTTTTCTCAACGCAAGCTTCTTTTGTTGCGATTTTCTTGAATGAACTGTCAAACTGTCTCGTTTCAAACTCCAGTAGTAATCTGCCATCATATAGGCATCCCATCTTCCCTGATAGCGGTCCTCCATCGTTTTGATATCTTGGTGAAATCTTTCACCTTGTTCTTCACATAAATTTTCAGAAAAGCCGTCTAAGTGGCTGTGTAGAGGGTGGACTTTGATGCTCATATTACATCCAAGTGTTTGAAAATTATTCAGCATATGATTTACCAGCTCCACATAGTTTTCACTTTTGTGATTTCCCAGAAAATTTTTCATTATATCGACAAATGAAAGCCAAGCTTTTTTTTCGATCTCATTCATTGACTGTACAAAAACGGGATATTTTGTAAGTTGTTTTATCTGTGGTCCATCAAAGATTCCAGGGTTAAGCTTTTCCGTACTTATCTGGGACAGCTTTCTTCCTATGTAAGCAAAGGATGGTCCATTAGCATCAAGGGCCTTAACAAATTGCTTCATTAGGCCTAGCTTAATATGCAGGAGTGGTAAGATGATTTTCTCCCATTCAACTAAAGACTCGTAAATAATGTTTTTTTGCCCAACTACCAAGCATTCTCTCTTAAGCCACTCTTTTTTTACCCAGTGGTTTTTTGGTCCCTGCTGTCCCAGACGCACAAGAAACGAGGATATTTTGTATAGCCGCTTTGCTGTCCAAGAAGAAAGTTTACCATTTTTAAGTCTACACAAATCACCCAGCGATGTTGTTGGTATTTTATCTTCTGTAAGACCAAAGCTATTGTTACTATTGTGAAGTAGAACACATTTTAAACTACGCTTGGATCTATCAATAAACAAACACCAATCATCGGTATCGTAGTGTGGAAAGTAAGGTTGTCTTCTTGATTAAAGTATGGCAGGAGATCCTTTTCCCTTGTTCGATAAAAAGTAATTTTTGTGCCTTGTTACAACAGTAAATTCTTTTCATTTAATGTTGAAGACAGTAGTTCCAATGCTTTCTTCGATAAGTTTAATCTCTAACGAGGTCGCTTAGTTCCTCTTGATTAAATAGTTGTGGATTTGTTGATACCCCCTCGTAATCACTGTCATTATTAGAGTCAGAAATATGTTCACAAAAATATTGGGATTGGTATTTCCTCTGAATGGGGTACTGGGCGTTTAGCTGATGGCAAATCAGAGTATGGCCATTTTTGGCGATTGTTTCGATTGATCCCTGAAACATTGATCAAGCAAAAATAACAGTCTTCAACGTGGTTTGTGGGTTCTCTCCATACCATTGGCACGCCAAACTTAATACTTTTTCTTTTTCCCATGTTCTTTACACAATATGAGGTGCCCATATTTTATCTTATATTTATCACCAAGACGAACATCAAAATATCCAAGATATGCACGTTTCACAAAGTCTGTAATGCTTTTCCTATTTCCTTTAGCGTATACTCTCTACTAAGAAAACATTTTATTCAACACGTTGTTTGATAAAACTCACAGATTTTGAGGTTATGTTCACCCGTTATGAATGGCTAAACAGAACCTATTTTTTAAAAGTTGTAAACTGCTTTATTCGGTGGTATTTGCTTAAAATATTAATATATTGACATTTATTGATAGTTTCTTGCATAAACAAGGAATAATACGGAGGAAATAAATAAAGTATCCTCAATAAATGAAGTATTAAAAGAACTAATTTCGGGATGTGACATATCTATAAAATTAGATGATACCTAAAACGGATTTTATATTTGGATTCAGCGACAGAAATATAGTAAAAATCAGCTCAAAGATTAACCGCACAAAAAAATGTTTGCTTGTAGACCTGTGTAATGTGTGTCTTTACAATCCGGCGTCGGTCATCGCACTCGCTACCACGCATAAATTTAATGCAAAACCGAGTCCAAGTTTCGGTCGTGATTAAACAGGACTTGCGTGGTCAATCAAATTCCATCATAGAAACTGTGCCCATAAATCAGCAAAATCAAAATCATCACAAATGGGGTTTCGGGCATGCTATCCTGACCAACTTGGTGTTCAATATAAATCATACCAAACAACTAAGATGTACAAGCAGATTCACGGTCTGTATTGCCGGAAAAAAATACACTGTTACAAGTTTTTTGTGTAGATAAAGAAGCACAAGCAAATACAAAAAATATTTCAGAAGTCGCTTCAAAAACCGTTTCCGGTGAGTGGGTCGCAGTATGGTTCCTAAAGCGACACTGGGCGCCACCTAGAGAGACCTATTGATATATCCTTAAGTCGTAGGTCTTAAGGAAACTAAAACACATAAACTCGTATAAGAGAGACTAAATAATACATTCTGAAGAGAATCAATATCATGATGGCCAGACAAACAATAAAACTGAAGAGAACGAAGGCACAATACAAGTATCTTGATCCCAGATCGATGGTATTAAAAATTTAAATCTAGCGTAGATGCCACAAATATGTCTTGGCGTACGACGCAAAAACTAAGTGAATGCGCGTAGCGATACTAGATATCAACAGGAACTGATCAAAAATTTATGAATGAATTAATTTGTCATGCATAAATTCAACGTTTTAAAAGTAAATTGAGAGTAAATAAACCCGGGATTAATCGACTGCAAGGCCTTTCAGTTTACAAACGGTACCCGTATGTTTAGGCAAAAGAATTAACACGTAAATTTAAAAACGTTTCGTACGTGCATGATGTTCGCATTAAAAGTAGTCAGTTAAATAGGAAATATTGACACTTAAATTCTAATGACTTATCTTGGAATATATCGAGGGCATCGCCATGTAGATCCGAGTTAGATTTAAACCTTTGATCAGATAACGAACCACCTCCATGAAGTGACTCTAGGTATTTATTAATGATTAGATGTATCGGGCATGCATCTCTCGGTGTTTCAAGAATTACTGCACTCTACGGGGAGTCACTCAGTGACGACGAGAATTAGTGAGTAAATATTGAAAGTGAAGTTTCTCCAGGTGAAAATTCTAGAATGAAAAGATGAAATGACAAATTTGAAATGAAAGTAAAACTTACTGTGTTCATCAAGCGTAAGAACTTAACAAGTCATCTAAAACTGTTGCGTATCCTCAGGTACACACCTATTAATGAATAACGACATTGTAGTTAATTAATTAGAAGTACGTCGACCAGTGCCAATTATTAAAAAGGAAGTGACTAAAGTTCACACCAGAATTCGTGTAGACCATTTCCCCTTCTTAAAATTTGACACAAGCAAGGTTTGATCAATAGTAAAGGGCAAAAACCATCATGTTTTATGAATAATCCGACGCTTAAGTTTGATGTTAGGATAAACAATGTATTTATGATCGAATAATTCTCTCATCCCGTAAAGCTGGACGTGTTCACCGAAAGCAACGTACAATGCGTCTTTCATTATCCTTGAAAACGGGAGAAACGGACACGCATGCGTATGTACACTGGAAGTGTGCTTTAAGTACGCATTAATTAAAGCGTGAGAAAACCTCCGAAAAACAAACGGCAGATCAGATTCTTGTCCTGAATCTTAAATGAGCATGGTAGGAGATAATTTGACAGATAGTAAGTAAGTAAAGTGGACTGTATTTTCATAAGTAAATCCCGGAGCAGTTCTGATATTTTCTATAGTAATAATTTCTACTGCTACCGAGTACAAGTGCCGAGTAATATTTCTTCCTTTATTTCTTATCATATTTTATCGTTAACATTTTTTTTGCTATTAGCTAATCTTATCAATAACAACGATTACAGTAGATAGTTACTTGCACGCTTTAATTCTATGAAGTGACGAAACATTTTCAAAGTAAGTAACTACTACATTATCGATATATTCTAATATAATTCTATATTATCTACCGAAGTACTAAACATGGTTGGTTTTCTTTCTTGAATTCCAACTACTGTTGCCGTCATACATACATTTAGGGCCGACCAACTAAAATCGTCTTGTGGAAATAGATGACATGGAATGCACATGAGTCATCTATTTCTTTCAATGACGTAATAAGATGGAAATTGCATAATATATCGAAGGTTTTGTTACATGCAAAAAAAAGTTACCAACAATTTTGAATTAAAAGCGTAACATAAATAGGGGTTGCTCAGTAACTCAGTGGGAGGGAGTGGTTCGCGAGATGATTTGACTTCGTGAAATGATAAGGTTGAAATAAATGGTCGCAAAATCGTCAATAAAATCGATAAATCTGTCAAAGTCGTGAGGGCACCAAATAAAGTCACGAGGTTAATAGCTTCCAGCCCTTGTTCACCCAAAGCCTGTCCAGGAGGGTACTTCTAATTCACTTACCTTAAGAAAGTACTGCCATAAATCTGTAAAAGTTATCACAACACGCACAAAAACAAAATCAAATATAAAAAATCAACAAGATTTATTGCATTTAAAAACACCATAAAAATAAAAACATATACGTGGTTGACACTAATAAAAAGAAATCTAATTGATCACGTGATCGGTAATATTCATTAATAAATTAATTTATTTAAGTAAATGATAACTGTGTTACGCTCCTACAATTTAGAACGTTTATATTTAGAAGTTAATAATATGAACATAAATAATATAAAATAATAATATCATAATATAAACACTTCGCGACAGTTTATGATATTACATCGAGAGTTTCAAAGTCTTTTTAAATTTCGGTATTGTTCATATATTTACTTAAATTAGAACATAAATACCTGGAGATTCGGTGAACCCGGGCTTTAGCAGAGATTAACCAAAGGTTGTTGGGTTGTACGGACGACGACGGAATCGTAATTGCAGAACGGGCCGCATTAGAACGAAGTCGTAAAGTCGTATAAAAACAATTCTTTTTGATAAACGCTTCACTAAGTAGGTATTATATTTGTGTTACGGGAATTTTAAGACCGCATTATCTCGAAAAAAAAAATTCCCAGTGAACTTCGGAAATTAAATATTTTGGTATGAAGAAATTCTATTATCCACACACTTGAGAAGAACTGAATAACACCCTTAACTTACTCGTAATTTACTTAATTCCCGTGACATACGTGCATTATAAACCCAACTAAATTCAGCGAGAGCCGAATATCGACCGCTTGAAAATTGGCAGAGGGCCTTTCTTATGAACACTACTGCACGTACCGCCACTAGAACTTTTAGACGAACTACATTTAGCAAAATAAAAGGATACAGCAGAATATTTTATCTCAAGGTGAAGCCAATGAACTGACTGACGGAAATTCAACACAATTTAAATATGCGTAATAAAAACTTATCGATTATTTTAAAAGGGAAAATTCGAACGAAGGTTACAGTTTATCTACGTATTTTGCAAAATGTTCTTAAAGCTGTTTGTCGAGAAGAATAAACATGCAGGTTTTTAAGTTTTGGTTTTGAAAACGTTATCCATTCCATAAAGTGTTCACCAAAAATAGGAATTGAAAGTCTAAACTATGGTGGAAGCCAAAAATTGATATTTTGAAATGCTGCACCTTTTAAATTATTCGAAATAGTGGCGACCCGTTGCATTTCAGGGAGGAAGTGTTGCTTTTCCTGTAACCCAAGTCTCGCGTTAACGTTTTACAAGTATTCCAATAAATCTGGCTCGAGGATGAATCGGTTTCACTATACAATTTGATTTCACCCTCGTTTGGAATCTTCAGGGATAGATACTCGAGGACAAGTTGTACACTTTGTTTGCCTAATTGGTGAGCTGTGAACATAAGTGAATTGTAATACGTGTTTAATAATAAATAATGTTAACCTGACAGGCGTGTAAGCATGATCGTCAGTTCACAATCCTATTTCCACACTTGCAAGGTAAACATTCTTTACGTGTTATCGTTAAACACGAGGTGGCAACACCTACTACAATTCAGAATTTCTCTTTTAAGGTTGTTTTTCTTTGTTCCCGTAATATTTATTCTACGTGCTACGGTGCTGCTATTTCGCCTGACTACCCGTTCGTGTTTTTGCTTAGATTTTCTCCCTGTTTCGCGTCCTTGTTTCTTTCGTCTGGTCACCTGTCTTGTTCATCCTGCGATTCAGAATTTATTCCATTTTTTCATATCTTATCTGCTCTGCACCACACCAATATTCGACCTTATCCTCACTTTATGTCGTTATTTCTTCTTCTTCACCTTTTAGTAATGGTTGTCGTATTTTTTTCTGTGTTACCAATTTTATTTCCTCTTCTCTTCATTACTTAGTCTGTTCTACATTCTTTTTATTTATTTTTTGTTATTCAGGGGGTGGTGAGCGATTCCCAATCAACAACAAGTTCAATCGAGAATTCGCATATCAATCGACGACGTAGACGGGACCACGAAAAGATGAGACGATTATCTCAACAAATCTCTCCCAAAACAAATCATAATGCGCAGCCTGGATTCGGACGCCCCGAAAGATGTTTTAAACGAACAAATTGCCGTAATTGCTCATTTCAATTTGCGTTCATACTTTAAACGATCGGTTTCAGAATTTGCAAGAACTTCAAAAGCAATACATGTCTTTCAAAATCGGATCGCCGTTAATATTATCTCCCGCCACCGAACATCCGCTACAAGATTCGAACAGCCCGTTAAGTCCAGTGCGACCTGTCCATCGTGGATCGACTTCCGCCTTATATTCTCCATCGGTACGCTCTTTCTATTCTAATGAGATACAGTTGTAACTTTGTTATGTTTTCAGCTTCAAAGCAGCTTGTCGCCTTTAACTAATTACAATTTATACAGATCTATGCCGTCTATACCTTGCGGTAAGTTTGTGCGGGGTGTCCCGATAAGAGTACGGAGCTGCTGTATCTCAACTAGAGATTTGGGGAAAAAATCCTTATAAGTAAAGAGGGCGAGAGAAACGTTTGAAAATTATTTTAAAGTTGGTAAATTGACCACTAGGGCGCATCACTTTGAAGAAACACAAAGTTCATGCTATCTCGGAAAGTTGGACGATCACATTTTTTCCTGAAATTTCTAGGATTTACCATTTCCGAGTTGCAGCCACTTGTATCCTTATCGGGACACCCTGTATATGTAAAACATTTTCGTAAATCCTGTTTCGTGTGCAGCTAGCGATAACGAATCGTTATTATCGATAACCGGATACTTCTTAAGAGGCGCTGGAAAACGTACTCATTATGAATACGAAGTTAGAATAATAACGGCTTTCGGTGAATGGTGGAGCGTGTTGAGAAGATACAGCCGCTTTCGAGACTTACACCTCTCCATGAAGGCTAAATACGGCGAAAAGGTGGCCCAAATACCATTTCCACCACGACAACTGTTTGCAAATTCAGAACATGTCGCCCAATCTAGGAAACGTCAATTGGAAACGTATTTGAGACGGCTTATAGAAGTATGTAAAGCGCATCCTTCGTGCTGCTTAGCTTACGGAAACCCAATTAGTAAAACAGACTTAATCAATTTTTCTCCTTTCTTCAGTAAAGGTGTTTTTGAAAATGGAAAGTACGGCACTAGCTAAAATTTAATGGACGAGTGGTTTGTTATCATATTGGGTGATAGTAGATTTTTTAAATGAATAATTATTTTA
The DNA here is from genome assembly GCA_030710515.1 of Abscondita cerata. Lineage (NCBI taxonomy): Eukaryota > Metazoa > Arthropoda > Insecta > Coleoptera > Lampyridae > Abscondita > Abscondita cerata. The sequence continues at coordinate 22,541 of JALBCR010000021.1, forward strand.
AGACTGCACCGCCTCTTAGCGCTAAGTTTAATTTATTTACATACAGAAACTGCAAAATCAACTTATTTTATCAGTGACTTGACATGTTTGAAAAAATGTCCATAATTGTGATAAATAATAATGTATTTTTGATTTTCCTATTAGAACTAGAATGTAAGATTCTACTAACAACTGATTACATCTTTTATAATAAAAGAACGCTTTAATCGTTGCTGTTGAGAACATGCAAAGGGAGTTTTAAAAAGATATTTGTTGATGTGTACCTGAAGTCTGCATCTATTTAACGCCTGTTGCTGTGAAGATAGCTATATTATGTGATATTGTAATTGCAGTGCATTAAGGCAGACCTAATTACTCTAGTTTTTGTTCAATTCTCAATTGGTTTGGTTTTAGAAAACCCTCCTACCTACTATATCAATTATTGTAAATTTTGTATTTTTATCCAAAAGTTTTTTGTATATTACGGAAGATGCAAAAATGAAAAAGCTTTAATAAAGATAATTTTAATAAGTTACACAAATTTTGCGCTTTTCATATATTCAACCTTAAAGCACCTGAACAATATCTTGAAGAATATTAAGTTGTAAATTAAATTAACTACAACTTTTAATACGTTGCGTTACTTGTTTTGTTAAGAATATAATTTTGGTATTTTATTTTTTTTGTTTCAGCAATTAAATCAGAGGACGAAAGTTAGGAAAGTACGATGCACAAAATACCAGTGATTGTAAAAAGCCTAGTCTGATTCTTAATCCAAACTATTGAACAATTTTTTTCAGGATTGAGGTGATCTACTACAAATTGTTATTACAAAGAATAACAATGTTAAATGCTTTAATGGAAAATTCCGTGAAATGGTCAGAAACATTTTGTTAATGTTTGTATAGTGGACACCCTGATCAATTTCAAAAACAAAATGAAGTGAATTGCATAAAGCTTAAGTGTGTGGAAATAAAAGAAATACTGTAGTTATTAAATATTGTTTTTCCTCAAACGTCAGTTAAATATGTCATTACATGGCCGAGCTGATAATGCTTAAGGGTCCTATGCAGTGAAACTAAAATCGTGATTTTTAATATGCAACCCACAATACCTAAAGTTATTTAAAATTTACTGACGTTTTTTCGCCATGGGAGGTCCTTGTAAACCACTAAAACCCATATAATCCCATTACCGAAAGTAAATAAATAAGGATAGTAAAGATCTTTATAAAATGCATTTTAACAGAATGTATATTTAATTTCAATATGCATTATATTGGTAACAAAACTTATCTACAGCAGCTACAATTATATAATTATGCTAATTAATTTTTAATCCTAATTTTTACATATGGTTCTACCTTAAAAGGAAATGTATGGTAGAGTAAATCCTATCTTATAATTTGCGTCATCAAAGATAAATAAACGTTTCTAGAAATTTACGAACAATGACGTAACTTAATAATTGCAATGAATGTTTCAAGAAAGGCAGCTTTTAAGAAAATCACTCGAAATGGGGTAATGAGATATTATCCTTTGAAATATTTTTTATTATTTGTTTTTTTTATTTCGATCATTTACAAGTCAGACCGCATGCAAATATATATAAATTGTTTTACAAATATCGATTGATAATGTTGCGCACACGAAAACAGAAAACAATAAGAACAATTTACTTATTATTTTACATGACATTTATTGTAACAAAAAACGCAATGCAAACATAACTACAAGAAATTCACAACAGGACAGCAAGACACATTCGACACACACCTATAAACCACGTAGTATTTTCATTGCGTTACAAATAAATCTCCTCATCATTATACCGCATAAATAATTCCTCAATTAGAATGATCTGCAAAGTTGACACCTCTACGTGCTTTTTTTAAAAAAATATGGCATTTGTTGGCCGAGGTATAACTTTTGTTTGGCCACCTTCCACAAACTGTTTATGCGAAAAACATTTTTGATTAAAAAATCAAAAAAAACAACTTTTTCACGCTATATTGTTTGCTCTTATATTATATGCTTATAGATTGACCTTGCTTCAGTTCCGAAATTACTCTTTCATCTAAGAATGTACATCATTTCTAATCATACAACTAATCTTGTATAATACACACGAGGTTGTTTTATAATCAGATAATTTTATTGGAACTTACCCGGTAAAAATCGATCTTTTGTGTATTAGTAACCGACAAATGCATTACTGTTTTTGTGATTAGTATCGTATTTTATTCACATAAAAATTTTTAGAGGGTTGGAAACGAAAAATTTTCTTGGACAAACATAGACAAACAATATAGAGGGGATTAAGTTGATTTTTTAATTTTAGTTTTTTCATCAATAAATGTTTTCTCCGGATAAAAAGTTTGCGGAATGTGGACAATCATAAGTTTTCTCTGAGTAAACATGGGCAAACGAATGCTGCATTTTTCCCAAAAATTCACATGTGGAAGTGCCAACTTCACAGACCTGAATTAGAAACAAATTAATATTACAAACTAATACCAGCAATACTTTAAAGATCTTTAGTTAAAATATTCCTAAGTGGAAGATTACGACTGACGCGAGGATCTATAATTTCTGGCAAAAGTGCGGAAATGTAAAATTTTTCTAATTTTGGGCACATATTTTCCCAAAACTAGTGTCTTTTGGTACATCTATACATACAAGGTCTTTCGATGTGTATATAATAAAATAACATAAGGATCTCCGAGTTATTCGTAACTGCCCTTGTATTTGATGCATATAAGCATGATTCTTCTTTAGTTTTATTTCATCATTTATATCAATATATAAATAGGTAATAATTTTTTTGAATCCCTTCACAAATTTTAAGGTCACGAGCAGTATATGGACATTTCACTTCTATTATTGCATTTTCTCCTAAAACTAGTCCATCAGGCGAAGCAGCTAAATATTTATAATTTTGGTCTATAAACAAACCACATGGTTGTATTGTTTTATTAAATATTAAACAAAATTCATTAATTGCTTTTTGCTCGTTTACAACACCATAATCTAATGATTTAGCAGCAATTTTGTTTGCATATAAAATCGATTTCACAGTGGCAACAGTAGATGTCATCGGTCTCATATTACATATTCTACCAAAGTTGCTGGCAGTAAGACGGATAGATTTTCGCGAAACCATTGCGGGTTTGAAGATTGTCCTCTTGTATTCATCTCTACATCGTCTATATCTACCGCATTTAATGTAAACAAAAACTTAGTTTTTAAATCATTGTACTCTTGACCACATTTATCATCATCCGCAACATCACATGTTCCATAATCCGCATCCTCTAACGAAATTTCTCTTTGCCGTTTACGAGATTTTTAGCAGGTGCAACGGTACCAAAATGTTCAAAATACTTATTTGTGTAATAACCAACCACACTTCTGTTTAATTGTTTTGAACATTTAATACAAATGATTTCTTATTGTAGTTTAAAACCGCGGCATAGCATCTATACTCGTAACTGCCTTTTAAACTAAAATGAATTCTTTTGCTGCCTATCGTTTTGTTAACCTGACTGTTAAAGCTCTCTGCAGCGTTTGTATGGGAGTTGATTAATAAACTGGCAGTATGGTTAGCAATTCTATGGACTATTCTGTCAAACTCGTCACTAATGCTACTTTGAACAAATAAATTATGCAAGTTTTCTTCTCCATACTTAGGCCCTCTACAATAATATTTATACTGTCCCTCTAAATTGACGCAACCATCGTGGCATCCCATAATATGTTTAGGACCACTTATAATGTCTTCCTTTAAATTTTGAATCTTTATATAATTAGGAACGTTTTCGGACATTCTGTGTTTAGCGGCACTTACTATTGCGGTGCGGAAACGAAGAATATTATTTTGTAAAAATACTTAATTTTAGGATTTAACTTAGGAGTTTTTCCTAAATCTCTAATTCTAGTGCAGAAATTTCGCAGTAAATGATTTTTACATTCGATCTTCTCGACAAAAAATTTGGTCCGTATGGTTTGGCGACACGAATGTTTCTAGTCATACTACTATCACCATCCCCAATAATTTTAGCATACTTAATGCCGTGGGTACTTAAGGAACTTTTTAGACCCTCTAAAATTATTGCTGATTCCATCGAAGTTGATGTTCCATGCCAATTTTAAAACATTTGTGGTTTTTAAAGCGACGTTCCCCTTATTGTTATTTTGCTTCTGACATGCTCTGCAAAATTTATTTTTCACACCTACGTACAATATTTTTGGTTTGTGCTCCTATAATGCATGCAACACCAGAGGAAGCATTGTAATTAGTTTTATAAGAACGCTTACTCCAAGCACCGTCCACAATTGCGGTAATTAGTGGAACACCGTTGTCATCAACATCTCCGTTTGCAACTGCTAGATTTGCTTCTTCTTTACCGGCTTGCACAATTTCTTCATGAACGGTTTGCTTAATGACAGATTGGACATTTTCTTCATGCAAGGCAAATGTATGTGACGACATATATGGTATATCCATTGCGGCAAACAACTCTGCTAACTGCGTATAACCTATACCAACAGAGTATGCTCCACAAATAGAGGCCTTATTTACGTCTACTTCCTCCGCAGAGTGTGTCGAGAAGTTACTTTGGTAGTGACATACTTGGCACTTTACGTAGAATGCTTGAAAGACCACTACGTTTTTCAGAAATAATTTGGAGGTCGTAAAAGTCACATCCAAAACCAGAATGCTTCAGTTTCATTAAACCTTGCCACAAATGGTTAATAGATATTATGCGTCTTCCATACAAATTGTGTGACGTCTCTGGAGGAACTTCAAATTCCATATCTAATTGATGTGATTCTGTATCATCTATTCCTGGACGTTGATGTGTTTGTGCTTGGTCTTTGCTGTAAATATTTTTTACATTTTAGATATCAAAATTTAATTGAAATAAGCAGGTTACTCAAATTGAAGTAAAGTACCGTTTTTCTCTTTAATTTGAAAGAAAATAGGTTTAAAGGAAATGGTAAATTGTAGCAATATGAAACAAAAAGATGATTTATATAATGACTACAATAAGAATACTGCGAAAATTGTTTTGTCTTTTAAATAAAGACATTTTATATGTGCGTCGTGTTTGAACGTTCTGTTCAGTGCTTTACGTGAAACATCATTCCAACGGTACTTATTACTATTTGAGAGACCCTTCTAAGTATCTTTTTTGTAGAAAACCTACTTACGTTCGTTTCTTCCAACGTTCTTTTGCAAGATTCTTTTGCTTTTTCGCTGTGCTCCACAGGTTTTGTTAGTTTTACTATGAAGACCCATTTTATAACAAAATGTAAAGTATATTTTGGTATCACTCAATTTACGCACACATCGATACACACATACACACACACACCCACGCGCACACACAAGATAATTAACTCACTGTTTATTAATCACGTCCTTTATAATATAAAAACAAGGATAAAGCGTAACTGAAGTAATCGCAACTTTTATGCACAAAACAAAATACATAAATGCTAACTTGAAAAAATTGTGCGGTCTTTGGGACTTTCTACCTGGGCCCAGTGGTAAAGAACCCAACTCAAGGATTATACGGGATTATATATACCTATTGTTATCTCAGTAAGCTGTTGTAAATCATGCCAACAAGGCCCTGATTTTTCATACTTTCTGTAATGTTGGTTGCCAATTTTCAATATTTAATTAATTAATTCCAGCTCGTCTATACACTTTCAAGCAAATTTTTTAATACCATTGTAGAGTTTATTATGTAACATGTAATACCAAAAATTGAATTTTTAAGAACGTATACTTTTCATGTAATCTTATTATAAAGATTTATCGTTTTTTAAAGATTGTATCAAGTTGATCAAATTAAAATTAAATCAGACGTAATAAGGTAATAGACAACAAAGTTGTACGTTACCTAACCAATTTTTAGCTCTTACAATGAAAAAATAAAGGCACAATCTTATTATAAAGTTAGCATGGTAATAGAAATGACTGCATAGGACCCTTAAGGCTGGTTTTAGTCTTGCGCAGACGGTACGCGACCCGTCAGCGCTCATAGCTCAGCGCGTAGTTTGTCAGGGCTGAGGCTCAGCGTGGCTCGTTTTAGTATCGTACTGACCGCCTTACTGTACAGACGACGACATAAATGCGGAGTGTATTACTTATTCCTGTTTTGTACTGTCTATCCCAAAAAAATAAAAACCGGCGACGACAAAGACTCCATGTTCATCCATTGATTGAGCAGAGAGCCGTTGCAGTAGACTTTGTCTTGTTATATGGCACTTTGAGGGCTGACGAAAGTAAATTCTTTAATTACTTTCGAATGTGAACTAGAACTTTGGACGAATTACTGGCAAAGATACAGGATAAACTGGTCCATTGCAGCTTACGAGTCGTGCCTATTTAAAATTGGACTTAAAGAAGCGAAAAAGCCAGGTCGTTAGCGGCAAGATCTGGAGTTTGATTACTGAATAAAGTTAATAATTCTTTTTCAAATGGAGAACTTTCTGAATTCGTTTTCGGGGCCCTTCTTTTTCTCTTTTCCAGCCAAGGTTTTTGTGATGATGCTGAACCAACACCACGGTCATTCTGCTCACCCTGTTGAGTGTTTGAAAAAACTTGCTGCGTTAATATATCAGAATCTTGAGTATTTTCTAAAGATACCGTACTATCCAATGTATTATCTATATTTACTGAGAGTGGGGGAAGGGGAGGGTATAGTTTCATTCATTGATTCATCAACTTCATTCTCAACTGTTGGAGCTAGGAAGCTTATCTTCATAATAGATGTACTTTTTGTATTTTGATGCAGCACTGCCAGAAGGTTTTTTTTTATTGCGTTTTTTGTTCTAAAAAACACATCCCGGGCTGTTTTCCACTTTTGTTGGACCAGTTTTCCTGAAATAATAAATCATTTTATTTTTAAATTTTTGCTACGGGTTGAACATATACAGATTTGCAGTATTCATTTACGATGGGAATCGCAACAATCAATAACATCATGGACGAAGTGTGTAAAGTAAAATACCATCAAATACACCTGGTATTGCTAACGGTTTTCTACAAAAGACCAACTTTCCAAATTGTATCGGGGCTATTAATGGCAAGCAAATCCGAATCGTAAATCCAACCGGTGGTGGATCAATATTCTAAAACTAAAAATTTGTACCCCATAGTTCTGTTAGCTATGTGCGATGCAGATTATTGTTTTACATATGTAAACATTGAAACATATGGGAAAAACTCGGACTCGACTGTATTCCAAAACAGTACACTATACAGGAGCCTTGAACAAAACACTTTAAATATTCCAGGACCGAAGCCACTGCCTGGAACAAATACTCCAGTTGAACATGTAATTGTGGGTGATGGTGCTTTTAAAATATCAAATAAAATTCTGAAGCCATGTTATAGACTGAGCCGCAGTAGACGATACATAGAATCGACATTTGGTGTAATGTCAAACAAGCTCAGTATGTTTTATACACTTATTAATGTGAGTTTTGATGTTACAAAAATATAGTTAAAGCATGCTGCATATTGCATAACTTTATAAGAATTGCGATGGTTATCGTACTGAAGACACACTTACAATTGAGGAGATTATTTTTCTATGATTGAGAGTATGGTAGACTTGCCAACTGTACCTACAAAGGTCTGGACCCGCTCTGCGAGAACATTTTGCTGAGTACTTTGAGAGCCCTATTGCAAGCGTACCCTGGCAAGATTCGTGTATATTTTAACTTGAAAAGGCTTTATTGTCTTGTAGTGTAGGTACTCAGATAATAAAATAAGAAAGTAAACAAACCAAGTTGTTGTTTTTCTTCTCCTGAAATATTTTCGAACAATTTGTCCACAATATTCTCACAGACTTTGTTTGTTGCATCTTTATTTTTGTAGAATGGATCGGATGCATCCCACAATTTCTTCCTCAGGCGTACCTCATCGATAACTCGACCTGTATCCACTTCGCGATTCCCCAAAACTGTACGCGCTGACGATGTGCGCTCCGCTCGATCTAGAACTCACTGAAAGCAGAGGCACAGAAAAATAATGTATGGCAGAGGCGCTCGTGCTATCGCAGGCCGACGCGCAATCAAAACGCTTCCTAGAAGTTCATATATCTCGGCCATCAGCGCTGACGGTGCGCGTGCCGTCGGCGTAAGACTAAAACCAGCCTAAGATCACTTCATTGTCATGACACTGTTGGCGACGCTTAAGTACTTAAGTGTCGTTGACGGCGGCGCCTAAGTATACTTAAGCGTTCTTGTTTACAATGAAAATCATATCGACTCATTACGGTTTATTTGGCTGTTTTTGTTTCTATTTCATTGCGTTTGAAGAAAAAATAGTATATTTTATGCGGAACTTATGTGGCTGTTTTGGCTACCTCACTATATTTGGCAACCATTCTAACATCCTCAGCACAAAAACCATCACTTCAGCTCCTAATAATATACTATTTTTTTCTTTTGATTTTAATTTTGGGCGACAGCGTCAGTAAAATTTTCCCTTGTAATGCATCTTCACTAAAAATACTGTAATCCGCTAACCCTTCTTCTATGCACTCACTCTGATGCTTATTTCTCGCCGAATTGTTTCCCATAATCATGTAAGTAAGATATTGTCGTCATTAAAAAGAGATCAAATCAATTTAGCTGATCCCAAACATTAATAAGATTAAAATAGAGAAGTTAACAAATAACGATTTTGTACATTTTTGCTTTTGCGCCAGAGTATACTATTTCGATCTGACCACATCTAACTTTTCATCACTTCATGTACTTCTGTCAAAATATCTTTGTGCTGTCGACGAACAAACTCTGACGCTTGGCTCTTGATTATATTCCTGATCTAATGCTGTTTAAATAACACCTTCATGAATATTGTCGTAAAGATTCCTTTAGGTGGAGGGATGAAATACAAAAACCACTACCCTGGTTTCAATTTGCCCCTAATTTCAAGAAGCTTTTAGGGTAGTGGTCTTTGATTTCATCTCTCCACCTGAAGGAATCCTTACGAGGATATTCATCTACTGTAACTACAATTTTGGAGGATTTAATAAATTTAACTCAATTAACATCTTCATATGTATTACGAGTAAGATTAAGTGTCCAAAACTGATATATCCAACAGGTAAATTAAAGTAGCTTCAGAGGACTGATTGTGATACTGTAATTAACTTTCAAAAATATTGCGCATTGCTCTTTATTTTCGATTGTTTAAGTGAAGTTTAGTGAAATAAAGTACCAATTTTATTAACCACTAGAAATAATACTAGGCGTTGCCCGGGTTACGCAGGCCCATGCGGTTTTGTGGTTTCACTCAATCCGTCACGTGATGTTTTAGTGTCGTCTTTCAGTATTTTTTTTCTAAAATGCATGATGCATATTTTGTGTATCTTCCACTTACACTCTTCACGTGATACTTTAGTCTCGTCCTTTAGTGTTTTCTTTCTAGCATGTCTCTGTTAACTTAAAATACTTGATAAATGTAACGGTGAACCTAAAATGCTTGACATATATTTAATATATCTCGCACTTTCATTGTTTACTGGTATAGGTACATGACAAATATGTTAGGGTTAACCTAAAATGCATGACACATATTTTGCTTGTAGTTTCCCTCGGAGAGGTTAGGAAGAGAAGTGACCTAGTTTATGTTACTCCCCGTAAAATTTTGGTCATGTAAGTCAATTTTCAACCCTGGGAGATGCTCCGTTTGGGCGACCATAAGTAACAAACAGACATACGAACGCATTATAACCTATAGATTCTAAGTGGATAAAGTGGTACTTTAGACTCTTTATAAGTTTGAATAAGGGCAGTCGTACAATGGTCGAGTCAACCACATTTTTATGGTTGCATTGACTTCATGTATGGTAGCGCGCTATGCCGACCACTCATACTGCAGACGCCCGTTTCTCATGTAGCGAACGTATACGTGTGAACCACAGTTTTACAAGACTGCATTTTTGATAATAATAATAATGTGAAGTTATCATTCAACATCGGAAATGGACGGACTTCTGAAGAAACTGACCACTCTTGTTAACGAAACGTTAGGAAGAAATTCCAAGCAACGACGGCTTTAGACTTAAATCTAGACAACACTAGTTCACCAACAGACTGGGAAAGTCTAAACCAATTTGTCAGACCCCTACGGGGAGGAAACATATAAACAATATCAACGACTGGACAAAGTGAGGAAGAAAAAATTACGTCGACACTGATGTCACCTTAGCGTTTTTGGGCCGGTGCCGTGTTACCAATATCGTACCAGTATTCCTTAGGCAGAAAGGATTGATTAAATGTACTCAAGCAAACTGAAAAAGCCTTCCTTCGGAAACAAATCCATGATACCCGTCGTAGCCTCTTGCAAAGACGGATGAAAAGCTACTCCGCCTACACCTCATACTGAGCAACAGGTTCACACTATAATATTAGATGCAATCAATATCGTTCTCCTCTATCGTATAAAAACACAAGTCCGAAAATACGTGAAGTCCCAGACGAGACAAGCACCAAAGACCTCAAGCATTAATCCCTCATCACACTTTGACCATAGTCGATTCGTCGTTAACCTAACAGACTGAGTAATCACAGAGGATGAAACAAAAGTGCTGGCCAAAGGAGGTAATTTTGCAGTAGCCTCTAATAGTCACCTTCTATTCGAAGATACCATCTTCAGCACGGAAGCAGCAGTAACACCTACCAGACGACGGCGAAATCTCCAAAAAGCAATTTGCCGAAAAATGAAACATCACACTTTGTCGTTAACCAGTCTTAGAATCTTTGCCATGGAACAAAGATGAACAATAACTGGGTTCCTTGGTTGTGTTGGTGAAGATCGCAAACAGAGATAGTCATTTTATCAACTGATGGGAGAAACCGGAAACACTACCGTTCTTCTAAATTGAACTCCTAGGTCCAGCAAGCTACAGACTCTTTAAGAAAGATCCGCCACAAACAAGATTACAACTCACGAAAACCGACTGATCAATTCTTCTTCTGTACCTGAAAATATTCACAAACGAATTTTGAGAACCGAGGCTGTTTCCCAATGGTTTTACGAACTACCGAAGATCCACAAAGCCGATGTTTTTCTGAGACCAATAGTGAGCGCTCCTAGTTCACTAACTTACTATTCAGTCAAGTACTTAAAGACCCCACCGACTTTTGCGCAAAATTCGGAACATTAGCATCGGACCCCAAGACATAATTGAAAGCTTTCACGTGGTCTCGCTCTTTACCACACCGCCATTAAAAGCATGTCTCAATGTCGTGTCCAAAATCTTTCTAATTGACATCGGTAAGCTTTTGGAAGTCATACCTCATCGGAATTAGCTTGGTTTGGAAAAGTTCTTCGAACAAGTGGATGGAGTAACAATGGAATGTTCAATGAGTCTAGGGGAGAGTTTTGAACAGAAACCTATCGAGACCACGTACAAGTAATGGACGTATATGGTTCCGATCGTTTGGACACACGACTTAGAAAAGCTTGACCAGTTTCTTCGGCAATAATAAGTACAGAAGAACAGAAGACGAACTACAAACGGCTTTCTTTGCTGTGCTGGTATAAAAAGGAGGAAACAAACTAGGCCACAGAGTGTACAAAAAACCTACAGACAAGGAAAAGTACTTATACCTTATCAAACAATTATCAAGGTCAAAAGCACGGAATCATTAAAATCTTGACGGACCGCACGAGACCCTCTCTCATCAGTAGCTCGAGTTTGCAGTATTGTTTGCCTTTGTGATTAGGTATACATAGAAGCACCAAGAGATCGATGGGAACTAAGCTTAAAGAACATTGAACAAACTGCCGTCTGGGACACTAACGAGAAGTCGGCGGCGTGCGCTTAGCAATGGGGATTACACTCTTCCAGTAGTTAGGAACGGTTAACGGATATCACAACTGAGTGGTTAAAAAAAGTTATCGGGAACCATAAACATCCAGAAAACTTTAACCGAAAGGAAGAAACCCTGAGGCTGAACCAGATCCGAATTCGATCCTCAAGAACACTTGAACAGCATCTTACGAAGATCAGTCCTCCAACAACGGAGACGGAAGAACCTTTAAGAAGTTGGCCATTGGGTGTTAGCGAAACGTTACCCTGTATTCTATCAAATAGATCGCAATTTTGGGATATTCTGTGTACAATCTTACTATTATTGTTTTCTTTTATGGGATTTTTATTTTTGCTCTTGTTGAATTGATGTTTACTCTTTTTTTGTACTGATTCAATTATCATCGTGTTACTAATTGTAGTTTCCCACTTTATGAGCCTTGTTGTAGGAGGGTTAGAAATGGGTCGATTAAAACCCCATGACATTTTTTTTTAAGTATACGTTTCGGTCAGGTCTGGCTGATCTTTATCAAGGATAAAAAAATAATTGAGCGAAACTGATAGTTTTGAGAAAACTAAATTACACGTTTATATAATAAAGAGAGGATCAAATTAATTATCATTCTTAGTTAATCAGTTTTTGTTATGTTATCTGATATCTTCAAAACGTTACGATGCAAATTTTTCACTATACAGGGTGTCCCACCGGGAACGTCTATCGATAGATTATAGGAAAACTGTACATGGGAAAAAATTGAAAATTTGGTAGTATACTAACATCGACGGGGGCAGTTCCGCTAAAATATTTTCAAGATAGTGGCACTTCCGGTTACACCGGAAGTATGTGTCAACTTGCTTATTTTAAATGGAACACCCTATATATTATTCCATTTTTGGTTTTTGCACAAAATTCTAGACACATTTTGTGTATAATATCCTATACTTAAGTCTAACTGTTTTGAATTTATCTTAAATATTATGTCAAAAATGACGTTTTCAGGTCTAAACAAAATTATAAAATTTTCCTATACTAATGCATGCATTAAAAAAAATGACTTTTGACGTGTTTTTGAATTTAATTTTAATCCTTTTTTTTGATCACCCTGTATTAATTTATTATCAAAATATCGACATAGCCCACTAAAATAGGTCACCTGCTACAAGAAAACTCTTTCCAATTAAATAATAAAAGGCATTATTATAGGAAAATTTTATAATTTTGTGTAGGCCTGAAAACGTCATTTTTGACATAAAATTTAAGATACACAAAATATGTCTAGAATTTTTGTGCAAAATCAAAATGGAATAATATATAGGGTGTTTCATTTAAAAATAAGTATGTTGACACTTACTTCCGGTATAACCGAAAGTGCCACCATCTTGAAAATATTTTAGCAAAACTGTCCCCGTCGATTTTAGTACACTACCAAATTTTTCTCATGTACAGTTTTTTTTCTATAATCTATCGATGGCGTTCCCGGTGGGACACTCTGTATAGTGTAATTGGATGCGTAGAACACTTGCAAGCCAATTCGTTTATTCCTATTTTAGTGACACTACTTTAATATTAATTTTTCTAAATAATACGCTAAATTTAATTCTAAATAAACCATTTTTTATTGATTTTTATTTGTCGGAAACTATTTTAATTCATTAAATTACGACTCGATTTGATTTTATGGCTCAGAGGATATAATTCGCCCACTAATCGATGCTTGGATCAAGATTCTCCATTCTGCATCTTTTTAACAGCCATATCCTCTACGGGAAACTGAGCTTTTTAATGCATGCCAACTTCCCTCGATTGTGTTGCTGTGTGCACCCATTTCTGGATCTCTTTTGAGAACATCATATAACTTCGAACAATCAGATATAATAGTTAAATGCGGTGCTATCCATTCCTATTTTTGGTTAAGCTTGGGTAAGTTAGTTAGGTTAGTTTAGTTTAGGTTAGGTTAGGTTATGTTTCCGACAAATGAAAACACCTAATGACACATCATATGTAACCACAGCAACAAATATGTGATTTATACTATTACTCCTTTAAATTTTAGTTGTTAGGGTTCCTTCAACAAGAAGGCCTCTTTGTGTTAAGAGTGAGAATACAACAAAAGAACTGATTATTTTTACGTCTTGAAAGACAACACCTTCGGTTGCCGAAACGTCGACGCTTATGAAATAAACGTGTTCTTTTGTTGTATCCTCACTCCTAAGGAAGGCCTTCTTATTGAAGCCGAATCAAAAATTGGCCGTCCATAAATAGGGCCATTAAAGTAGTAAAATCCGCAGATTCTTCTTTACCTCTCGAAATCTAAATTTTGTTTAAAATATGGTGTAATTGGATGCCTAGAACAGTATCTTGAAAAAGTTCATTTTATTATTTTTAAATTAATGTTTGAATCGTAGAAGAACGCTATTACTTTCGCTCGTGATAATACATAATTTACATGAAAAAATCAATACAAAGGACGAGGTTATCTATTAGATATATCAACTTCATAATAAAGTATAATATTGCGGAAGGTCAAGTTTGCTATCCTATCATCCTGGTACGAAACATCGCGTGCGTCCTTGTAACTAAATAAATTTTATCAAATCAAATAAACAGAAACTATCGGCTTACACATAAGCAAACAGTCAAAGAGTTTACTAGTACCTAATACTTCGGAAACTAAATATTTCTATCGACGTTATAAAGTAACGGATGTATTGATCTTATACCCAAACTATTTACTTATCAATTGACAGTTAAAATGTCCTCGTCAAAGGATATGGAAGAATATTATCAAAAGTTATACATTTGCAGGAAAAATTACGCCGAAGGTTTGTTTTATAGTATAATTAGGTTTAAATACATCTAAATTTCTTTGGTTTCGACAGTGAAGAAGAACGCTTGCAGCTGGAGATGAAATACAACGAAATGATCGAAACAATAAAAGAGGAGTAAGTACTTTATTATTAAATCAATCGCACGAATTATTTTTATTATTATTATTAGGGAAGAAGCTCACTTAAAAAAAAATTCGTTCAAAATACAAGCAGTTCTTAGAAGAAGACAGACGTAGACAACAAAGAAACGATAAAATTTTGGACGCGTTGGAACGAATAGAAAATAGAAGCATGATGTGGGAAGCAAAGACGAAAAATTCAAAACCTTCAGAAATCGATTTCAACATTATCTTAAACCGGATGATGATCATCAGGTCGAAAATAACGGCGACGTAATCAATAAATATTTACAAACCGTTTCTTCTAAACCGGAAGATCGATACTCGAAATTGGGTAATATTAATTCAATTTACTGTAGCAAAACTGCGCGAGACATCGAAAAAACAATGAACAAAATTATGACAGTAGCAAAACTTCAAAAGATTTTCAAAATTCTCTCAAACAAAGTATAAAACCGGTTGCAACGCAGTTAGAAAAGGATACATCAACTCACGATGAATTAAAACGGTTGTTAGTAGAAGAAGATTCGACACAGTTCCGCGAAAAAAAAAATTTTATTGATTCGGACGAAGAGGTTGGAGATGAAGTTAAAATGAAAAAATGATGGAATACAAAATCACGCATCTTTACGTAGTAAACATGAGAAAATCGATTTACACAATCCTGAAGAGAAGGGGGTGAATTCCCACAACGATGGCGGTTGTGAAGAAGAACGTTTCGTCGATGAAGTAGCGCTTATAACTTCTTCTTACGTAGTACCGGCTGAAGAAAGTCATGACCAAGATGGCAAACAACTGACATCTATTACCGACCATTCTGTACCGATTCAAGATGGAAGCAATAAAGACCCTAATGATGCTAATGACCCCGTCCTCGTCGGCGGTTCACCCGAATTTCCGAGGTGCGGATCGTTACTTTCGGTCAGTCCATCGCAAGCTTCTGAAGATCAACTTAAACATTCGGAAGTCGCTGAAAACTTACTGCATCTTTCGGAAGTTCCCGTGTATAGGTCGGAAGCTCCCGAAAATACTTTCGCAATCTTAGCGACAGAAAAAACCGAAGTCGTTGATGCGAGCGGATCTGTGGCGTTTTCTAACGAAACTAATGAGGAATCACAAGAATCATTTATTCAACAACCGTGTGATCCTAATCCTCAAACTTGTTATCCTTGTGATGCTACACCTCAACAGTGTTATCCTAATCCCCAAACTTGTTATCCTTCTGATGCTACACTTCAACCGTGTGATCCTAATGCTCAAGATTGTTATCCTTGTGATGCTACACCTCAACCGTGTGATATTCAATACGACTGCAACGGTGTGCCTGTTGACGAATATAATTGCGAAGCGTATATGCAGTACAACCAACAGAATCCTTATTATGCGGAAGATTATTCCGCCCAACCAAGTGACTACTCGCAGTATGATGCAACCGCGCAACCTTATGACGAAAATGGACAACCGTATCAGTATTATGACAATACGATGCAGTATGACGAAAATGGAGAAGTTATTACGCAGGCATGCGAAGAAAACTTGCAATATGAAGAAAATGTGCCTTACGAAGACTATGGGCAGTTCGAACAACAGTACGCAGAAAATGAACCAACTGTACACTACGCCGAAAACGAAGAATGTTTAGAAACTGATAACCAACCCGCTTTAACCACCAGTCCAAAGAAGCATAAAAAAGGAAAGAAATCGCCGGAGCCGCCACGCGAAGAACATCAAGACAACCGCGAAGAATATCCAAATTATGAAACGGTCCAGTATCAAGAAAGTGAACAGTATGGCGTAAAAGAAGACTGTTTAGAATCAGATAGTGCGCAACCTACTTCGGTAACCAGCCCAAAGAAAAACAAGAGAAAGAAGACGAGAGATTCGGAGCCGTCGGGTGAAGACGACGAACCGAAAAAGTAAACATTTAATTTGCTTACCTGCTATTTCACGTTTAATTATAATATACTTAGATCGCAAATTCCCGCAAATGCTTCCACAATTGTAGAAAATATCGGAAACGAGTGTGGCTGTAATGATAACGAAGATTTGGGTTACGACGAATCTGAATATTATAACATTCAATACTACTGTAATTGTGGGTCTGCACAATGCAATTGTGACGCGTATATGCAAAATTTTTATTAACCGATTATTCACAGTATGAAATCGCCCCTCCTTATGACAAAAACGGCCAATCGTGTCAGTACTATTATGATCAGTACAGTACTCAAAATGTTGACTATGAAGATTATGGACAGTATCTACAATATGAGGAGTACAAACCGATTTGTGAATCATGCCATCAGTACGAGAGAAAAGAATTCGACCAAACGCGTGTAAGACACTATAGTGCTCCTCCTACTATGGAGAAGAAAAACGATGTCGTTGCTTTGCAAAGTCAAGGAGATAATATGCCGATGAGTGAATCTTGCGAGTACATCGATCAACCGCCTTCGGAAAGGACACTAAGAATGGAAACTGATACTGCGCGATCCAGAAGTACAAAAAATGATAATAAAAAAAATAAACAGTCGGGAAAGAAATCACCGCCATGTGATGAACAAGACATCAACATTTCGTACGAATCCTTGCCGGTTTCTGAATCTTGTGAATGCAGTAAAAACGTAGAATCAGATCAATCACAACCGCCTTCGGCTACAAATCTAAAGAAAGAAAACAGTACAAAAAAAGATATTAAAACAAAGAAAAAATCTGAAAAGAAATCACCTCCATGTGATGACCAACAAGATGAACGTTTGCCAATTTCTGAATCTTGCGAGTGCAGTGAAAACGTAGAATCAGATCAATCACAACCGCCTTCGGCTACGAATCTAAAGAAAGAAAACAGTACAAAAAAAGATATTAAAACAAAGAAAAAATCTGAAAAGAAATCACCTCCATGTGATGACAAACAAGACGAACATTTGCCAATTTCTGAATCGTGTGAATGCAGCGAAAACTTAGAATCAGGTGAATCTCAACCACCTTCGGCTACGAATCTAAAGAAAGAACCTAATAGCCCACCAGCTACTAGTACGAAAAAAAAGAAAAAGTCTGGAAAGAAGTCACCGCCACGTGATGAAGAACAAGACGAACTTTTGCCGATTTCTGAATCTTGTGAGTGCAGCGAAAACGTAGAATCAGAACAATCGCAAGCTCCTTCGGCTACGAATCTAAAGAAGGAATCTGATAGCTCGCAAACCACCAGTACGAAAAAGAAGAAAAAAACTGGAAAGAAATCACCGCCACGTGATGACGAACAAGACGAACATTTGCCAATTTCTGAATCGTGTGAATGCAGCGAAAACTTAGAATCAGGTGAATCTCAACCACCTTCGGCTACGAATCTAAAGAAAGAACCTAATAGCCCACCAGCTACTAGTACGAAAAAAAGAAAAGTCTGGAAAGAAATCACCGCCACGTGATGAAGAACAAGACGAACTTTTGCCGATTTCTGAATCTTGCGAGTGCAGCGAAAACGTAGAATCAGAACAATCACAAGCTTCTTCGGCTGCGAATCTAAAGAAGGAATCTGATATCTCGCGATCCTCTAGTACGAAAAAGAAGAAAAAATCTAGAAAGAAATCACCGCCACGTGGTGACGAACAAGACGAACGTTTGCCGATTTCTGTATCTTGCGAGTGCAGCGAAAACTCAGATCAATCAAAATCACCTTCGGCTACAAATCTAAAACAGAAATCTAATACCCCGCGACTCACTACTAGTACAAAAAAAGATAATAAGAAAGAAAAAATCTGGAAACAAATCACCACCAATTTCAGAATCTTGTGAATGCGCTCATTCACATAAACAGCCGCAAACCGACTGCAGTCACTAACGGAAAGAAAAATCGAAAGAGGCGTCGTGCGAAGAAGTAACTTCAGAGCCGATTTGTCTCAAGACTGAACAACGACGCAAAAACAAAGAATTTCATCAAAAGTGCTTGGAACTAACAGAATCCGACAGTTTCCAACTGACTAACACAAAGAAGTATAGAAAAGAAACACAAAATACGGAACTGAAAGATCAAAAAGACAAAAAATGGGATCAAGACTGTTTAGAATTCGTAGTGCCAAAGAATTCGCAACCCAATTCGGTCAACAGTCCAAAGGAAAATAAAAAAGAGAAGAAACAGTCTCGAAAGAAATCACCTCCATGTGACGACGACATCAACGTTTCTAACAAACGTTTGCCTATTTCTGAATCTTGTGTGTGCGTTAAAGATCATTCACACAAACCACCACCACAACTGGTGACCAATGCAAAGAAATCGAAAGAAGATGAAATTATTTCAAAGCCGATTTGTTCTAGACCTGAACAACGTCGTAAAAACGAAGAGTTTCATCAAAAGTGTTGGGAACTGACAGAATCTCATAGTTTTCAACTTAGTAATCCAAAGAACGATAGAAAAGACAAAATACATACTATAGAAATTAAAGAACGAAAAAACAAAGACGGTTTACAAATCGTCGTACCAAAAACTTCGACCGCCATTCCCGAGAAAGATACAAAAGAGAAGAAAAAGTGGAAGTGGGGCAATAGGAAGTCAAAAGATTCGACACCATCACGTGAGGATGAACCCAAAAATAAAGACGTCATTGCAGCCACACTCGATTATTGTTACGGCACGGTTAATTAGCCACCGGTTGATAAACAAAAACAAATAATAGACGCTTTGAATTAACGAGCTTTAACATAATAAATAATAATTTATAATAAATAAAAAACTTTAGCGTCCAGCGCCAACTTTTTTTCTTGATTAATAATTTTACAGCAATGCGCAGATTGCGGATGTGCTCGAAATCAATACCCCTCGAGCCGAATATTATGTTAACATATTTCTTGCGTGTATATTTATTTTTTGGAGCGCAAAGTGCGATAACCCACACTATGCAATAAGTCGTCTAGTGCGCATTTGGTGCCAAACGTCTCAGTTTACGATCGAAAGGTGTGACTTGAACACGCATTGCCATCGATTTTGTGCATTTAAAAATCAAGTGCGCGTATTAATGTATGCGAAAGCATAAATCATGGACGACCCTTATTTAAATGGATATCTAATCAATCGTATGGCTTTTTTTCGGGACGACGGCGATGCGGGCATGCAAAAGGAAAGATCGGGTGAGTGCTTGTTTGTTTTTGTACGTGGAAGGTTATGTTTTCCAGCGTTTGAAGATTTTGTTCTTACTCATTTTAGCGTTTTTTTTCGTTCAAGTTACTAAATGTTTACAATTCTCGTTAGCATTAATAGATTAAAATCAATATCGCACAAGTAAATAATTATAATAATTATTTAAACAAATATGTCAAAGTCATTGACAACGTGTTAGTAGTGATTCGAGCGACATCTCTCGACTTAGATTAATACCTATAATCGGTGTTAACTCTAGAAATTGTTAATAGATGGATTCGTTAACGTACACGACGATATCGTATCAATAATAATAGTTTCTTTTCTGAAAAGTCAACAAAGCACACGATGAAGCGAATCTAGAACCCCCTTTACGTCTCTCAAAAAACGTGCACAGAATATCGTAAATGTAAAACCATACACAAAAATTTTGTGCTCTACAAAAATACATCAATATAAAAATTAAATAACATCACTATATTACGTTGTGATGGTTCTAGGGTCGCGTGTCAAAGGAATTACTTGTCGCCTCGAATGTGGTATCTAAATAATGCGATAATTTTGTGCTTTGATATCAGTTCGCTGCTAATTGGTACAAGCACAAATTAGCACTAAATTATCCTGACTATTAACCAACAGGTTGGGGGTCGTTTACACTACTCAATATTGTTACAAAAGATAACTAAATATGAAAAATGCTTTAAAATAAATAATGTATTTTCTTGCAGTGTATAATACTGATACTCGGAATTTAAATATTTGATGCAAATCCGTTGGCAACTTAAAAAACTAATCACTATGTTTCTCCGTATTCAGACCGATTCTCATTATACGGGACCGGGTCCAGTTCAGAATTTAACGTGGCTGAGGGTGGACCATGTTTTCAACATTGTCTAATTTGACAAATTTTCTTTAAATAAACTTAACAAACACGCACAAGATACAAAACCAATAAATTAAAAATGTTAATTCACATTTTGTAAGAATTGAAAAGAAAAATGTATTGTAGGATCGGATCATGTCAATTTGGTAGGTAAATGTAGTTGCTAACGTTTTGCCACTATTGTAAGGGGTTTTGACAGGACGAGAAACTTGAAATACACTATGACAGTTCAAGGTAGATCGCTAATTCAGGTAATCAGCTTGTCAATCTAGCCCATATTGTAGACTGTAAGAAAGTCTCGTCAATTACAAAAATACCTTCGTATTTACTTCTTTATCTAGAATCTAGCTTGCTTGACAAGTTTATTACCTGACTTTCGTTACCATTTTGACATGATCCGATCCTAGAAGACATTTATCTTATCAATTCTTACGAAAAGAGGAATATGAATGTGAATTAACACAATTTGTTGGTTTTGTTTCTTATGCTTCTTTGTTAAGATTATTTAAAGGAAATTTATCAAATTAGACAATGTTGCAAATTTTCTTGATGCTAAAAGCAACTGCGGTTACCATTACGACACCGAAAAGTTTTTGTGTCATATCTCTCTTTGCAATATAGAATGTTAACTAACATCCATCTCTCCCTTAAACGAACGACTAAATATGATTGTTCACCTAGTATAATAGTTGTAAAATTTACAAATTTACTATATTTTTTCTAATAAGTCTACTGGAGCTCGGTCGGTTTAGCCCCCAATAAAAAGAATTTGTTTTTTTACGTTTGCACACGGAAGAGAACTGCTAGCACAGGTTAGCACAACTTTGCACAACGCCAGCACACCTTTACTGGCGGAGTTATTGAGGTTTGAATCTGGGGGGCTAAGGCGACCTCAGCCCCTCTAAAAAAATGTTGTATGTTTGATGTTTGCACACGGAAGAGAATAGTTAGCACAGGCTAGCACAACTTTGTTTAACGCTAGCACACTTTAATAACGGAGTTATTGAGGGTTGAATCTAGAAGCCAGCCCCCCAGAACATTTCGAACTTTTGACGTTTGAACATTAAAGAGCTGAGCTAGCACAGGCTAGTACAATCAACGCTAGCACACCTTTAATAACGGAGTTATCGAGGGTTGAATCTAGGAAGCCAGCCCCCTCCACAAGAAAACTTCGAACTTTTGACGTTTGAACATTAAAGAGCTGAGCTAGCACAGCTATGCTCAACGCTAGCGCACCTTTAATAACGGGGTTATTGAGAGTGAATTAATAAAGGTGTACTAACATTATTTTTAGTGTTCTAGCCTCTGCTAGTCTCAGCTGTTTAATGTTCAAACGTCAAAACTTCGAAACTTCTTTATGGGATGGCTGGCTTCCTAGATTCAACCCTCAATAACTCCGTTATTAAAGGCGCGCTAGCGTTGAGCAAAGTTGTGCTAGCTATTCCGTTTCGTGTGCAAACATCAAAAATTTGATATTTTGTTGTGGGGGCTGAGGTCACCTTAACCCCTCACACTTAAATTTAAATTGTGCTAGACTGAACTAGCTGTTCTCTTTCGTGTGCAAACGTCAGAAAAACAATTTGGGGGGCTAAGGCGTCCGAACTGTCCGCTAGGATAACAATCACTATTACTTTAATTTAAACTTTTATTATTAACCGACATTGAAGGATGCTTTATCGTACTGATTTGTAGCAGTAAAGTAGCACTTCCTTGTACTTTATCTGTCTCAAATGTTTATCAATATATCCATGACTATGGTTATTAAATTAAAATGATTGTCGCTGTCTGCCAGAAAAGGAAACAAATTTGTTTAGGTTTTCGCGGCCTGTTTGTGAACTAGTGTGATCTAGATTCGGGTCTAGTGGCCGTCGTTGATTGAAATTTTTTCCTAACGTTTTGCTAACGCGAGTGCTCAACTTCTTCGGGTGTATTTGAGGATTGATTCCAGACCTGGTTAAGCCTCAGGCATAGAGAAGCTTAACCAATTTCTTTGACATCTGAACAGCCAACACCCCAGTATTTAGTTCACTACGGAGACAGAAGATGAACAACAACTGACCTTCTGGTATGTGCTGGTGAAAAAGCGAGGAAACATACTAGGTCACACAGTGCACAGAAAACTTAGACACACGGACAGGTACCTCCATGCCTTAACAAACACCATCACCTAGTCCAAAAATATGGAATAATCAAGACGGTACGACCTCGAAGGAATTGTGAATCAGAGAATCTTTACAGGGAACTCAAACATCTAAAAACCGCATTTGAGGCTAACGGGTACACTAAGAAGGAGATCGAAACATTAATGAGGTTCGAAAGACTAAGAGCACGGAGTCCGAGAGTCAATTCACTACCTATCCATACATATCCAAAGTCACAGACTGCATATAAAGAATTCTAAAGAAGCACTACATTAAAACTATCATCAAACTAACCAAGAAGATTCAGCAGACCATAACATAACCAAAGGACGAAAGAGACTCTTTTAGCAACTGGAGTTTACCGTATACCTTGTTCTTGTAGCAAAGTATACATAGGAACCACCAAAAGGTGTATTGGGAACTAGGCTGAAAGAACATCGAGGAAACTGCTTAGCAATGGGGATCACAAGATACTGTTTGAAAGCTCCTAGTTACTAGCACAGGCTAACGGTTATTATGACAGATTGGTTAGGGAGGCCATCGAGATCCATAAACGTCCAGAAAACTTCTACAGAAAGGAAGAAACCCTGGAATCTTATCTTCAGGAACACCCGAACGGCACCTTATGAAAAATGGGATGTGTCGAGCCCAATGCAAACTCCGCCTCATCTGAACCAGTATAAATACAACCTTTGAAGCAGACCTTATCAGTCTATGTCCAACATTGGAGATGGAAGGATAAGCTAACCACTCGCGTTAGCGAAACGTTAGGAAGAAATTCCAGTCAACGACGGCCTTAGGACAGTATCTAGACCACACTAGTTCAACAAAGGAAACGTCAAAACTTCAATAGTAATTTTGCTAATTATTTATAGAAAATAATGGGACACATTTTTTACGGTTCGCGATAAAATTTTGTGTGCACCTAGTCAGTAAAGTGTCTTTATCGAACGACCTTATTCATCTCGCTTGCGTAAATAACTATTTTTCATATTAATTTTTTACATAAGTAAAATGTGTGTCTAACGACATCTCGTGTAACATGGACACGTATGAATAGTATCAAACTAAGAAATGCCAACAGTTAACTGTACCGACTGTGAGTGTTAAAGTGCATATCGTTATCAAAGCGATAACTTTAAATGCTTGAAACACACGTGTGTCGATAAAGCCAAGTAATTACTTGTACAGTACAGTGTGTACACACGTGTGTTTCAAGCATTTAATTTTTACTTATTTTCTATTATTTCCTATTTCACTCAGCCCACTCTTCAAAAGAATTTTATTTTGAAATAAAAAAAATGGCTTCCGTTTATTCAATCGTTCATACATTGAATTCCCTAATTAATATTATCCACATTAATCCATCTTCGTAGATTAAGTAATTTCTACATTTCTGTTTTTTCACTTATGTTTTCCGTCACATTTTTAGAATGTTTATTAATTATCCTTTATTTTCTTCTTCAACTTTAATATTAATTTTACAATATCTACTAGATGTTCTGATATTTTTGATTTTTTTGCTCAAAGGAAAAAAAGTTCAAAAAGAGAAAGGAATATTCTAAATTGAGCATACGATACAGGATTATTCACCCAGCCCGTTCATTAAAAGTTTACTGGGATGTAATTTAGAAACGCCTTTAAAAATTTGCGGTTAAGTTTGGTTTCAGATTTCTGGAAAATTCTGCAGAAATTCGTACAGAATACGATGTTAAATAGGAAAATTACAAACAACTTTTTAGTTAAATTTAGAACAAAAATTGCAATTGACTGGAATGTAATTTTTTAAATGAGGGGGAGTTTTTATATGAGGGGGCTGGTTTTTGGAATGTACATTTTCATAGGCAGGAATTTGTACATAATGCGATGCGAATTAAGAAAATTGCAAAAAACTTTTTATTGAAGTTTGAAAAAAATCGCTAATTTACTGGAATGCATTCGATGCCTCTTGATCGTATTTATAGTTTTTTAAAGTGAGGGTGGTTACCTTTTCTATGTAAAAATGTTACAAAATAAATTAAAAAGTGAATACTACTTAATTTTAGTTAAAATTTAATTAGAAATAAAACAAATACTAAATTAAACCGCATTACAAATTAAACGATGAATTATTTTTTTATAGAAGGGGTTGCTTTTGAAATTCACTTTTTTTGTGCAATTTTTTACAAATTACGATGCAAATTAAAAAGGGAACTATAGCGTAATGCGGCGCCTCGCGATTTAAATGATTGTATATTTTTTGAAATACATTCTAGGGATAAATATTTTAAAATATGATGTGAATTTAAAAAAAAGATGTCTTATGTATTAATTATAAAGAATATGTTGTGAATAAAAACAATATAAAAAAGTGTAATTTTAGAAAACTTTAATCCACTAGAGCGCTGTGAAGTTTGTCCCCCATCTTTAAATTTTGCCCTCTGCATAGTTCTAGAGTTTTCTATTGATTTTAAAAATAGTTCTGTTGTTTAATTAAAGCAAGAACTTTTTGCTTTTGCTTTTCGTGTACTGTTACAGTGGTTATAATTTTTAATATAACTATTCGAGGGGCTATCAGAACTGTCAACAAAATAATCAATTATTGACAACAATTTTGCCTTTATCTAAATTTTTCTATCTTGCAGTTTCAGCAGCGAGTACTTTTTGGCTTTGCGTGTACTGTTCCAAATAGTAATAATTTTCAATAGAACTATGCAGGGAATTTAGAGCTCTACTAATTGTTTTTAATAGAAGACCTTTATTCACCTCGCTCGCTATTATAATCTCAGACTCATTTTAGTGACTTGATATGTAAAAAACTATTTTTTGAATTAATTTTGTTACTTATTTTATATTATTTCCTATTTTACTCAGCTTATTCTTCTGAAATAATTTTGTTTTTAAATCCAAAACTACCTCAATTATTGTTAATATTATTCTTTATTTTCTTCTTTAACTTTTTGCGTCTTGTTTTTTTAATTACTTGCTCCCAGTATATTATCGTCTTCATTATCACCCTATTCAAATTTTTTTTTTTTTGATCCTTTGTTTTACATTTTCCAATACATAGTATGGATCCAAACGTCATTTTAAATATTAATTGTAATAATTTTGTTTATATTATCCTCTTTTACTTACTTACATTCCTCATTCCACATACCTCTACTAGATTTTTTTGAATTTTTTGAAGTGCGTCACTATTTTTCTCAAAAAAAAAAAAAAAAAGAAAGAAATATTTTAAAGTGGCCATACTAACGGGTGTGTTCAAATAAAAAAACTAGACTAGGTAGGTTTTGGAATTTTCTTAGACATTTGGTAATTTTTAATATGAAGTTTAGGTTAGAATTCAAGGTATTGGGGAAAATAATGACATCTGTCAACTTTTAGGTTATATTTATAACGGGAACTTAGGCAACGATATAAATACCGGAAGAACCCAATTCAGATGTATATACCTAACTGAACAAACATAATTATAGTATGTAATAGAATAAAATCTGAAATGTGCGCTACAAAGAGAAAACAATTAACATGCGGTGTAGCAATAAGTATCACATTATTGTCAAAGTTGCAAATTTATGTATTTTGTTTTTTCTTTCTATATATAATAATTTAAGTTTAACATAGCATTAATAAGAAATTATATTATTAACTCCATAAACAATATTGCGTTGGAATTGTTATAAACACCTGTAATGTAAGACGAGGCCGTGACCCGGCGAAGAATACTGAAAGGTGATGCCACGGGTCATGGTTGACCGGGGAATGGGCCACTTGAGTCGACCAACGTCCAAAAAAAAAAGGTTATATTTATGTATATCGCGTTTTAATGTAGAGTTCGACGCCATCACAAGTAATTTGGTGTACGTTTGGTTACACAGTAAAAATCTCGGTAGAAATAATTAGATCAATTTAATTCCACGGCCTTGTCCAGTTTTTTATGTGAACACTCCTTATGCAGTCAACGGAAATTAGATTTCATTTCCCTCATTGTTCCATCTTCATATGAAATTGACAAAAAAAATTTATGAAGGGAAAAGGAAGAAAAAATAATCAATCTAAAATCAATGTAAAAAACACAGTTACATTTATACTTAGTAACAAAATAAGAATTGTTTAAATGTCAGTTATAGCGAAAGTTTAGAATTGATGTCAATTCAATTAATATAATTTTGAATGAATCGGGACATATGATTCGTACAGTTTGTTCGTATATTTTCCAAATTTTTGTTTACTTAAAAATTCCGAACATTTGCAAATTGTGTTGGAAAAACTATATAGCGGCAAATTACCATTGGTACAAACGGGTTATAAGTAAAAAAAAATATTACAAGTAGGTTGTAAATTGTATTTTAATATGGTGACAATATTGGAGTTGTTTCTAATAGTTTTGCAATAATAATATTGCAATATTACTCCCATATTGCAATTATAAAATGTAGTTATAGGCAATATTATCTACCCATTATTGTGGCGGCTATGGGGACTCTCAACCAAACCGGTGGTTACTGAAAAGGAATTTCACTTCCATAGAACATCAAACATTTGTCTTATGTGAACAAAATTCTGTTGACAGTTCTTCAATGGCGGCTCGTGGTCAATCATACTGGGAGGTCAAAAATTAATTTAAAAATAGACATACTTAAAAAATATAAATAACTCAAATGCACCCCAAAATTTTATACAATCTACAATTTTGTTCAAAATATAGCAATTTTTCGAAACATTCTCATTAAAATCTCTAAGGGATTTTCTGTAAGCATTGTCTAGCTGTGTACGAATATCAACATTTCCTACGGTTGCAAAATTTACCGAGCATTTCATGTGTTCTGCAGACGAAGCATGTTTTTTATTTCCTCTTTTAAATGTTTTAAATCTCTTACACCGGATTTGCACTATAGCGAGTCTGACGAGTCTTTAGAAAATAATAAACAAACAAAACAGTAAAATACATTTGATACTTCACAACCACATATCCAGTTAGCTAAATCGTACATTACCTTGCGAAAGTTTCGATGAACATCTTTATTTTTGTCTTTGCTAGTTTGTCGTAAACTTAGTTCTGGCAAAGGACGACCATTTGCCTTGAACTCAACTAATTTTGTAAAATTAAGTTTGTTAGCACTTTTAGTTGTTTAATTTTCTGCACTACCGACATTTTCTATTATAGCGCATGCACACGCGAATCAAAAATAGTATTTTTACAAAACAACACAACAACAGTAAAACATATCAATATAAATTCTTAAATTGATTTAAAACACGCGAAAATCGAATCAAAAATCGAGCGTAGTTGTACACCTATACGAAGTCAACGTAAACTGCGGGATCGGCTCATGACCCAAAGTTGATTATTGTTTCGGACGTTCGCGTTTATTCGGGCGCTGCACGTTTTCGAGTTTTTCCGGGTAGATCTAATTCAATGAGGACAATTCGCACCGCCAGCCCAAGGTTGAAGAGGATGAATTACGAACGACGGCCGATAAATTTTAAGTTATTGTACTTGCGACTTAATTACCTATTTTAATAAAACACGTAATAATGAATATTTTTTATATATTGTCAAAATTTTTGGGAGGTCATTGACCAAATGACCGTATGGACAAGCCGCCACTGCTTCTGATAGCCCTCCGAATAGTTGTATCAAATATGGTTGCCACTTGTAACAGTAAGACGCAAAAAACAAAAGTTCCTGCTTTGCGAAGTTGAAGGATTGGAAAATTTGTCCGATAAGCGCAAATATTTTTCTCACTAGTTGATTATTCTGTTTACAGTCCTAATAGTCTCCCGGATAGTTTACCACTTGGAACAGTACGACGCAAAGCAAAATAGTTTTCGCTGCTGAACAACAATTTCTTCAATCTTGCAACTTTGAGCAGTATGAACTTTTTTGCTTTGCGTCGTAAGTGGTAAATAACTGTTAATAAAGTATTCGGGAGGGGGTTGGATATCAGAACTATCAACAAAATATTCAATTATTGAGAAAAAAATTTGCTCCTATCTGGCATTTTCAATCCTTTAACTTTGCAAAGCGGGAACTTTTTTGTTTTGTGTCGTATAGTTACAAGTGGTAAACTATTTGGGGGAGGGGCTATCAGAACTCTCAATTGTTTTAAATCTTTCAACTTTGAGCAGCAAGAACTTTTTTTGCTTCACGTCGTATTGTAACAAGTGGTAATAATTTTTAATAGAACGTTGCGGAGTGCTATCAGAACTGTCAACAGAATAATAATGTATTGATAATATTCTGTTTTTATTAAATGAATGTTTGGTTTTCTATGGAGGTAAAATTTTTTTCAGCGGTTTTGATGAGAGTTCTCAAACTCCCCAAATAGGGGATTCAGAACTATACTATTTTGTAAAAAATTTAAAATACCTAATGATGGGGGCTAACTTCACAGTCGAAGGTTAAAACTCAATACAACCTTTGTCGAATTTTTTTAAAAATAAAAACCCCTTTTTATAACTTTTATTTTTAGGGGTTTGAACACTACATCTAATTGCATTTATTTATTTAATAAGTTTACAAATACATCGGTTTTGTACAATAGCAAATCTACACCTTGTTTCAAGAACCGACTAAAAACATCTAAAAATATGTTTTTTTAAATTTAGATTAAAATTTAAATGTTTACTATTACACTCGACTTATGTTAAAGTATTTCATAAACAGGTATGAACGACTTATCTGTGTTTGCCATGTTAAAATTAAACAGTTTCAAAGTCGACAATATTCACATTTCAGTATATGTAATGAGCGTAAATGATTAAAATCAACAAAAATTTATTTTTTAAAGTTTAGTCATTGTGTTTAAAGATATACAAGGAACAATAAAAATAACATGAACAGTATCTCATCCTTGTTACTGTAGAAAATTGTTACTGTGCCAGCTTATTCCTGGCGTAGTTTAGTATTTCGTCGATGTTTAAAAAGCGTGCACGTAAATAGTTGATTTATTATATAAATTTGTACTCAAATTTGATTGGAAAATATGTGTTCACGTGGCGTTCTTCTGACTGCGACATCGGAAGATCGGGAAGAAAGAGTACACTCTCCCAGTTTTTTGCGTCTCAATTCTTTTCTCTACGATGAAGGTAAACGAATTATTTTCTTTATTAACTTCACAAACACGACCTAAGTTCGAATTTTATTGTTTAAAACATGCGATGTCGAAATTCAAGGACGAGATCGTGAATGCGTATCAAAAATAATTGAGTTGTCATACAACGCATTTTAATAGATTGAAGTTCGAACCGTCTCAATTGATTAATTTGGAGTGGGTTCAACAAAGTTTTGAGGATACCAGGATAATTTTAAATCTTTGAGGTTTAATGTTCTTAACTAGTAACATGCGCCAAATCTTTTAAAACACAAAGAGCAATAATTTCG
The DNA here is from genome assembly GCA_030710515.1 of Abscondita cerata. Classification (NCBI taxonomy): domain Eukaryota; kingdom Metazoa; phylum Arthropoda; class Insecta; order Coleoptera; family Lampyridae; genus Abscondita; species Abscondita cerata. Next base: position 52,837 of record JALBCR010000021.1, read on the forward strand.
GTTTTTTATAGTACGAATATAAATTTGGTTTATACTTAAATATTGTTAAACTTTTTTAAAAGTTTCTTCGTTGCTAATCTTAAACAGTTGCTTTAAGATTTAAAATGCCATAAATAAAATGAGTTAAATTAAAAACATCAAAATTTCAAATGTTACTGTTAGTAAAAGTTTAATTTCACTTCAAGTTTCACGTTAAATAGAATCTTTTCTTTTTTATATACATACCTACTTCATTTCAATTTTGGCCCAATAAGTCTTAAAAATGAATTGAATTACAATTATACATAATTTTAATTGTCTCAATAAAAATTATTCAAATTTCCATTATGTTTATAATTTTTAATTCCGATTTTCATAAATTTAATTCTTAAACAATCGATCTAATTTCAATTATGTACATAATTTTAATTCTAGAAGAAAATTGAGTTGTATTTCCATTATGATCATAATATTTGATTCAAATAAAAATAAAATCTCTGATTTTTGTCAATTTTATTCTTAGAAAATGGCATGAGTATCAATAATGTACATAATTTTAATTGCTTCAACAAAAATTGAGTTTGTTATTATCAGGATTAGGGTCATAATTTTAATTCTTAAAAAAATAAAATCTTTGATGTTTATAAATTTTATCCTTAAATCATTGAATGAACTTTAATTAAGTAATTTTACTTGCCTCAATAAAAATTAGTCAAATTTCCATTATGTACATAATTTTAATTCTTGAATAAAATTGAGTTTGTATTTCCATTGTGATCATAATTTTTAATTCTTAAAATAAAAATAAAATCCCTGAATTTCATAAATTTAATTCTTAAACAATGTAATGAATTTTAATTGTTTAATTAGAAATTGTTTACATTTTCATTATGTACTTAAAAACACCTCTGATTTTCATAAATTTAATTCTTAAACAATCGATCTAATTTCAATTATGTACATAATTTTAATTCAGAATAAAATTGAGTTGTATTTCCATTATACATAATATTTGATCAAATAAAAATAAAATCTCGATTTTGTTATTTTATTTTTAGAAAATCGAATGAGTATCAATTATGTACATAATTTTAATTGCTCAATAAAAATTGAGTTTGTATTTCCATTATGATCAATATTTTTAATTCTTAAAAAATAAAATTTTTGATTTTTATAAATTTTATCCTTAAAGCATTGAATGAATTCAATTAAGTAATTTTAGTTGTCCAATAAAAATTAGTAAAATTTCCATTTTTTTTTTATGTTTATTTTTAATTTTTAATCCCGATTTCCATAAATTTAATTCTTAAACAATCGACTTGTACATAATTTTAATTCTAGAAGAAAATTGAGTTGTATTTCCATTATGATCATAATATTTGATTCAAATAAAAATAAAATCTCTGATTTTTGTCAATTTTATTCTTAGAAAATGGCATGAGTATCAATAATGTACATAATTTTAATTGCTTCAACAAAAATTGAGTTTGTATTTTCATTATGGTCATAATTTTTAATTCTTAAAAAATAAAATCTTTGATGTTTATAAATTTTATCCTTAAACCATTGAATGAACTTTAATTAAGTAATTTTACTTGCCTCAATAAAATTAGTCAAATTTCCATTATGTACATAATTTTAATTCTTGAATAAAATTGAGTTTGTATTTCCATTGTGATCATAATTTTTAATTCTTAAAATTAAAATAAAATCCCTGAATTTCATAAATTTAATTCTTAAACAATGTAATGAATTGTAATTGTTTAATTAGATATTGTTTACATTTTCATTATGTACTTAAAAAACCTCTGATTTTCATAAATTTAATTCTTAAACAATCGATCTAATTTTAATTATGTACATAATTTTAATTCTAGAATAAAATTGAGTTGTATTTCCATTATGATCATAATATTTGATTCAAATAAAAATAAAATCTCTGATTTTTGTCTATTTTATTCTTAGAAAATCGAATGAGTATCAATTATGTACATAATTTTAATTGCTTCAATAAAAATTGAGTTTGTATTTCCATTATGATCATAATTTTTAATTCTTAAAAAAAAATAAAATCTTTGATTTTTATAAATTTTATCCTTAAACCATTGAATGAATCTTAATTAAGTAATTTTAATTGTCTCAATAAAAATTAGTATAAATTTCCATTATGTAATAATTTTAATTTTTTAATTAAAACACATCCGATTTTCATAAATTTAATTCTTAAACAATCGATCTAATTTCAATTATGTACATAATTTTAATTCTAGAAGAAAATTGAGTTGTATTTCCATTATGATCATAATATTTGATTCAAATAAAAATAAAATCTCTGATTTTTGTCTATTTTATTCTTAGAAAATGGAATGAGTATCAATTATGTACATAATTTTAATTGCTTCAATAAAAATTGAGTTTGTATTTCCATTATGATCATAATTTTTAATTCTTAAAAAATAAAATCTTTGATTTTTATAAATTTTATCCTTAAACCATTGAATGAATCTCAATTAAGTAATTTTAGTTGTCTCAATAAAAATTAGTAAAATTTCCAGTATGTACATAATTTTAAATTCTTAAAATAAAAATAAAATCTCTATTTTCATAAATTTAATTCTTAAACAATGGAATGAATTTGAAAACTATTTACATAATTTTAATTCTTGAATAAAAATGAAGTGCATTACCCGGCGTGAAGTCGCGTTTGGATTTGAAATCAAATGGATTGAATTTAAAAAATTCACTTGTTCCCCGCAGATTTTATATATGTTGGTCATTGTAAGTTAGATCTTATAACCCTTGTAACAAATTACCCCAAAGTGCAGAAGGTACAATATGTTTATATATTTTTACAATTTTTATGTTTACATTTTTTTCTGCTAATTTTTTGCAATGATGCAAATTGCCACGTCTTGCCGGCATTGTTGGTTTAGTTTGTTGCAAGGGTTATAAAGACTGTGGTCAACATACTATTGATCTGCGGTGGTATAATCCCGTTTTTAAAATTTTTCAATTTCTTTCATTTAATTGTTGTACTTAGAAAATGGGTCCGTCCCCTGATGCCATTTTGGGGTGGTTTGCGTTGTGGGTTATTCTTAAGGGAATACAAGGACACACATATTAATAATCTGTGGGGGTACAATTTCACTATTATGATTGTTTAATGTTTTTGCTGAATTTTTAAACTTAGAATAAGAATTGCCATCCCCTGACGGCACTTTAGGGCAATTTGTTGCTAGGGTTATAATACGAGTAACTGACTTACAATGGCCAACATATAAAAAATCTGCGGGGTACATTTGATTTTAAATCCAAATGTAGCTTAACGCCGGTGAGGTCGGTGTTGTATTTCCATTATGATCATAATTTTTAATTTTTATCATAAAAATAAAATTTAATTTTTAAACAATGGAACGAATTTCAATTATGTATATAATTTTAATTGCTTCAATAAAATTTATTCAAATTTCCATCATATACGTAATTTTAATTCTTGAATAAAAATGAGTTTTTCTATTTTGGGTCGCTTACAGAGCTATAAAACAACCCAAATGAGTTCTTTTATAGATAATTGAGTTCTTTTATAGAACAATTTTTATTCTTAATGGTGGTAACACTGATTTGATATTAAACGTCAAAGCTGTAATTACGTCCGGCGTGAGTTAATTTAAATCGTAATTAATGTTCAGTAGATTTATTTATCTACTTATTTTTATTTCCACCCATTTTTTTTAATTAAACGTATGATAAATGTACTAATTAAACTTCTAGTATTTATACCAAAGTTTATTGCCGCTCTAGTAATTATACTTCAAAATTCCTTAAATTTAAAAACTCGCGAAATTTTATTTTAAAATCAATCTGAAAAGTCCAAAATAGAAAAAATAGTATACAGAATTCGTTTCAGCAGAAGGCTTTTAACAACTGTACTCGTACATATACTATTGTATTGCCATTATGATCATAATATTTAATTCTTAAAATAAAAATAATATCTATGATGTGCATCTTAAACAATGAACGAATTTTAATTATGTACATAATTTTAATTGCTTCAATAACCATTATTCTAATTTTCACTATGTACAGGGTTATTCACTATAAATTACCCACCCCTTACTATCGTAGGAAAAAAGTTGTGCATGGAATTTTCTTAAAATGCTATCAATAATTCAGTTACTCGCCGTTTACAGGGCAAAACAAAAATATGATGAATTTTTCAATGTAACACCCTGTATATTATTACATGTTTGAAGATATTTTTTTCTGATTTCAAAAATATATCATATGTTGTCTTTATCATAAGTAAAATGTGTGTCTTACGACATCTCATGTAAATAGGGACACGTATAAATAATATAAACTAAGTAATGCCAATAATAACTGCAACGACGATTGAATGTTTAAATGCAAATCGTTATCAAAGCGATAACTTAGAATGCATAAAACTCGTGTCGATAAAGCCAAGTATTTTTGTACAGTAGCATACACGCACGAAAGAACACCTGATGCGCATTTCGCTCTTATTATGAGCTCATCAGAGGTGTATACTTAAGTGCGGTATACGACTGTACAAGACGGCGGTTGGTCTTTTAAGCACTCGTGGAGCAATGAACATGAGTTGTTGGCATTACTTAGTTGTCTTTATCTTGAGCCGTTATTTTGTTATTAATCGTAGAATAATACAGTTACTTAACTACGGGTTATGTACGGAATTGAATTTAAGGAATTAAAATTATGTTCGTAATTGATATTAAATTTAACTCATTCTTTATGACATTAAATACTAAATCATCTAGGCTCAAGTCGAGATGTGTGTTTAAAAATACAAATACCTGTTTTCATTCACTGTTTTCATAATTGGTTCTAAATCACAATAGGGATGCCCAAATGCTCAATCTAAACTGAAAAGTATTGATTTCGCACAATAAATACGATTATTAATGTTATCAACACTCTGGTATTTTACTTTAATTATGTTAATTATTAGTGCTTAAATAAATCGACATTAAAAATAAGTTTCTGCTCAACACGATATTGTCATCAAAGTTCGAACGTTAAGAGTGTCATCATATATTTGTAAGGCCTTGTTTGAATACATTAACACGCTCGTATAATTAATTATAATTATAATTTAAATGCGAAGAACTTTATTTATTATACAACAATTAAACGTAACGAAAATTGATTCACCGAACCGCATATTAATGCCCTAATGTTACATTTCTGTTAGTTGTTACATTTCCCACAATCACTTGGTGTTTTTTTTTCTCGTACCGCCTTTTATGTTTCCACTAGTACCGCTCATAAATTCGCTTTAAAATTAGGTAAACGGAATAACATTAACATCAAACACGGAAAGTTGGCCTTTTTTAACTATAATACTAAAAAAATTCATGAGTGAAAGTGAAATGTTTTGGCGCCAAGACGTTTTGGCGAAAATACTTTTCGACGCCGAGACGTTTTGGCGAAAATACTTTTCGGCGGCGAGACGTTTTGGCCCTGGGACATTTTACAAATAAGATTGCGTAATAATTTTTTATGCCACACACTTGAGAATTACACATTTTAAACATGTAAAATAAAAATTTAAAATAATATATTTATTTTAACGAAATTTAAATAAATAAAGTTAACGATATCGAATATCCGGTTGGTGCACGCGTTTGTTCATACTATTCGATTATAAGGTTTGTATTCCCATCTCGGCTTTATCTTGCGATTTCAGACATTGACGATTGAAGACATAGCAACACATTCATAATATACTTTGAATAAGATTGCTCATTCTAGATTTATTTGAAATAACAGTAGCTGCACTCTTATCTCTTTAAAAGAAATCAATGTATGCTAATTATTTGCAGATTTTTTTAGCGGGACCCAGAAAAAGTATGAAGGTTTAGTAGTTCCGAGTTTAAACAAATTTTATGTTTGAAAAGTTAATTTTTGAGTGTTTATGAACAATATGTTAAATATTTGATAAGTAAAATCACGTTTGAACTACAGATTCAATGTCATTCGCGTAGGATGCGCCTTAATCATCTGGTTTTGTAAAAAGATCTCTAAAATAGCGCGACGTTCTGGAGTCAGATCTTATTACGATGTTGCCCCTCTCTTTAAAATATCAAACTCCCATTTTTTCATACATAATATATACAATGATAATGTGTTGAAAGTGTCGACCTTGTCGTATTCAGAAACAATCACGGCCTCAAAATAATTAAAATTATTTTAAAAAATGACGAAATCGGAGTAGATTCAAATATCTCAGTTTGTAACTAAAGTTAATTACATCACCTACAGTCGTCAGCATGAATAAAATTTAAAAGACCGAACATCACTTACCAAAATTATTGAAAAAAATTTTGTTTAACTGATCGAGTACATCTTTATATTATTCGATTTAATAAATTAAATACGCATTAACTAAAAGAACAAACAACAACACATGGATAACATGTTTCACATCTTAACGTATAGGTTACTAATTAAGGTTTAATTAAAACCTGAACAATTTATAAATAATTAATAAAATTAATTAGCATAAATAAAAGAGCTCGGCATTAGAATTTAATGTTTCCCTTTTTGTGCAATCTACATATTTCAAAACCTTGTTTATCGTGTATTAGTTACGTAATTTTTGATATTTCGTCATCCAAGCAATTTTGCGAAGTGCCTTGTATGTTTTAGCATGCAAATTTTCATTACCGTCGTAACGTTTAGATAAACACTGCGTGGTACGTTTGTATGCTGAATTTTTGTTTGGTGTTGATTATTATTAATTAACTGGCAATAGCTTGCGTATCTGCATTTTTAGATTAGAGGAGTTCGAAGGGAGAGGTGTCGAAAACTGATAAGTAAAAAATATTTTTGTTTATTGACATGGCAAGGGCTTCGAGTGCACCTCCGTGGACTTTACAATTTTTTGGTAAGAGTATTTTCGGATCTATTTTTTAATAATGTAATTTTATCGTGAAATGATATCAAGTTAGTTTTAATGACTTGGACCACGAAGACGTAGTTATTATTATCTTTGAATATTTATGTTCTCTAATGCGCTTGGTTTTGGTTCAGATATTTACTACATTTCTATTGTGCGTATACGAGTTAATAAAAATATACAAACAATACAGTGTGTTCTGTAAAATCCGCATCGCATGATTTTTTTCGAAATTTGGCTTTGGTGTTAATTTCTATTTGATCAAGATGAAAGTTGACTTGTCCCGTGATCACATTATTTGTCAAATTTAAATTTAAAAAAAAAACAAAATTTGGATTATTTCTCAAAATATCGAAAAAAAAATTTCTAAATGCAATTTTTAGCCCGCATGCAAAATTTCAAAAAAAGTTCTTTAAAATTTTTAGTCATTAAAATTTGGTCACATTTGATTTAAAGTTTATTTTAAAGTAAGGGCCCATAAAACAATCGTTTACCGCAGAACTCCACATCGCTCCTTTAAGCAAAAATAAACTTGCGTTTTAGAAAAAAATGGTTCAAACAAAAGCTGTAGACAATAGAATTTCCAACAACTTTTCTTCCTCAACTTTTTTTGTAAAATTGATACTGGTGGAGATATTGTTACAATAATTAGTGATTGTTATATCTCAATAATTACTTATACAGTAGAATCCGTTTATTATGACTCCGCCTATATTGACCAACCGGTTATTATGACGTAATTACACTACGAAGTTTGGTTTTCATATAAAATTCTTTATAGAAAAGTCGGATATAATGACTTCCCTTACAGTGACATGTCGCTTATTATGACCCATTTTTAATAAATTATGTCCGGTTATAATGACCGACATGATTCTTTACACCTCCGGTAATGTTCATTGATTCCCGACGACGTTCGGCACGTGGCTCGCTTTTGTTTGGAATCTCAGTGAGTAATTGACGCTTGAAGGTCACGCATCGTTTGTTACTGTGAAAAAAATGTCGTCTCAACGACGTAAAGCATTTACAATTGAGGAGAAAGGTGCAATAATATGCAGATTAGAAAATGGAGAATCTAAATCATGTCTTGCAAAGGAATTTGGCGTGGGTCATTCGACAATATCAATGATTTTCAAAAACAAGGACCGCATTAAGCAATCGTTCAATTCAAATGTTTTGAAACCGAAGAGGCTTCGAAAATCACGACAAGAAAATGTTGATGAAGCATTAATTCAGTGGTTTAAAACATGAGAAACAAAGGAATACCTGTCAGCGGCCCTATGCTACAGGAAAAGGCAAATGGTTTTGCCGCGCGTTTTGTTCTCGACTTTAATTGTTCTGCAAGCTGGATCAGTCGTTTTAAAGTTCGACATAACATTGTGGCGGGAAAAATTGTCGGTGAATCTTCGTCTGTTGATCAAAATTCAACAACAAACTGGTTGATATCTGTGTGGCCGAATTTACGAAGACAATTTTCTGATGATGAGATATTTAATGCTGATGAAACGGGACTTTTTACAAATTAATGCCGGATAAAACTTTAAAATTTAAAGGTGAAAATTGTAGTGGAGGTAAGTTGTCGAAAGATAGAATAACTGTCATGGTAGCAGCGAATATGAGTGGCACAGAGAAGAAGAAATTGCTTATTATTGGAAAGTCACAAAACCAAGATGTTTTAGAAGTGTCAAATCATTACCTGTCGATTATACTAACAATCGTAAAGCTTGGATGACGTCAGAACTTTTTGAAAAATGGCTTCGTGATTGGGATCGTGATTTGGTAAAGAAGAAGAAAAAGATTCTATTGCTGGTTGATAATTGCCCGGCGCATCCAAATGTTACTGATTTAAAGTCTATAACACTTGCTTTCCTTCCGCCGAATACAACATCAGTACTACAGCCAATGGATCAGGGAATAATACGATCACTCAAAACGAATTTTAGGAAGAACCTTGTGCTCAAAATGATTAGTTGTCTTGATGCTAATGAAAACAACTCTTCTACAAAAATAACGGTGCTAGATGCAATTCTGATGGTTAATGATGCCTGGAATAAAATGTCACAAAGTACCATTCATAACTGTTTCAAACATGCAGGATTCATTGAAAGGCACGACGGTTTACCTATTCAAATATCAGAACATGAATTCGATGAAGAAGATGACATTCCTTTATCTTTGTGGTCACGAAACCTAAATTCAGATTCTTTAGCAGCACCGGAAATGTGGGAAGAATATGTTGACATCGATAGCGCTCTCCTCACATTCGAAGAACCCACCGATGAAAATATCGTACAGAACATTAGTGCTAAAGAACAACTCGAAAGTGATGGGGAAGAGGAAGTCGAGGAAGCACCATTACCTACCGCAGAAGAGGCATTAAAAGCTGCGGAATTATTATCACGATTTGTTCACAGCAATATTGAAAATGATAATTTGACCATAGCTATGTCTTCTATACACAATAGTATTAGAGACTGTTTTTACAATAAAATGAAAAACAAAAACAGACAAAAATTACAGATTACTTACAGTAAAAAATACACTTGTATGTGTTATAATGTGCTGATTACGTGCAATTTTGATTTTGATTTAATATGTATGTATACATATTTAATTACTATGTTTCTGTATTAAAATACTTAAGTACATATGTACATATTTACATGAAAAAGATTTTTCATTTCACAAAACGCTTTGTATGACGTCCGCTTATTATGACGTGTTTGTCAATTCCTTTCGGTGTCATTATAAACGGACTCTACTGTAGGATCAAAAAATAATTTAAACAAAAGTTGTGTATAATTAAATTATAAACAACTTTTATTTGAAACAAACATGTGTAAAACGAATATTTTTCTAAATATTTAAAAAATTCGAAAATCTGTGTAGGTTAACGGTCCTTTTGGGTACGTAGATTATGCCCAAAATCTAATCAGATCGTTGGAAGTATAAATAACGTCTTTGTACAAAGCTTCATAAAATCGGTTTTCTTGCAATCTTGTTTACATACGGACGGACGGCCGTCGGACATAAATTTTTTTTGCGTCATTATAACATACTAACTCTAATTCGTAAAATGAAGAAAAAGTGGTGTTAAAATTTTTGGGTTGGAAACCGTCGCATAACTCCCAATCTTATTTTATAAGATGTGGAGAAAAAAAGGAAAACAATTGTTTAGGCTCATTAAAATTTGATCACATATGATGCATAGTTAGGTTATATTAAATTTTACTTTACTACAGTGTCGCAATTTACAAAAACTGGGCAAAAATTAATTATTTTATTTTTTTGTCAATTTTGGTCTTGATCGAAGCAGAAATTGGCAAATTTCTAATAAAAAATACTGTATAAGCATGCTTAATTTATAATCGATTTAAGCGATAAATATTGTATTATCGTTTTGGCCAATTATAATTTCCGGTAATTATATTTGATTTAGGTTTCGTTCCGAAACTAATCTACACATTTGTTTGTTTATTCCAACGACAACTTGTTTTTAGAAAATTGAACTAACAAAGGAAAGTAGCATGAAGATCTTTTAGTGTTGTTCTTTTCAACTATTTCTTACGCTTTGATTTTTGTACCTTCTCATTCGCAAACGTTTTTTGAGAATGGTTGACTGCATTAATTACGTGAAAGTAAAGTTTTGCACACTTCTCTATCCTTGTCTTTATCTCCAAATCATATCCCTAAATATTTGAGTCGTCTATATTTATGTTGAACACCTTCATTTTTTGTTTTATTATTATTATTCATTGTCATGCCGTATTTTGTTGATATTCCATTTCTGTTCTATTCATTTCAGTTTCCTCTAATTTGTTTCGTCTTTTGTTTCAGTTATTTGCGTATTCCGATATTCAACCTTGAACTTTGTTTTTTATTTTTACATTTTTAGTTTTCATCTATTAATGTTCATAGCACGTTCTCTTCTTCGATTTTAAAAATATTCATATACTTTCTAGTGAGTGTTCAAGTGGGTGGGCCGTGGAATTGAATTGATTTAATTATTTTTACAGTGTAAACAAAAGTATAGCAAAACAACGCGCGTGAAATTTTCAGTAAAACTTGACATAAATATAACCTAAAAATTTACAAAATTGAAAGTTGTCGTACTAAGCTTTGTATCAGCTGACTACTTCGTTAAAAAAAAATTCCAAATGTCAAAAAAAATTCCAAGACTTATCCAGTCCAGTTTTTTATTTCAACACTCGTTAAGTATATTATTCTGTTTTCTAAAGTTTTCTACTACTATTGGTGCTTTAATGTAGGTATTATTATGTGGTCATTTTTCAATATTGGAAATATTGAACTTGTACAATATCTGGTGAATGGACTGTACTCGTGAACCTAAATAAAGTGCAATATTGCTCTAATGATGTGTAGATAATAATATGTTAATACAATATTGCAATTTCAATATTGTATACGATGTAGTCATAATATTAAAAATAGAATAGGTATTGGTTCACAATCTACTTACGTTTCAGTAATAATGAATTTACAAATTTTATATTTGATTTTACTTTCTTGTAAACGATTTAATTCAAAAATAAATCTGCGAATGCATAATAAAACTGATGATTATTAAGTATTACCACAATATTGCGTAGATAATATTGGCTTTAACTACATTTTATTATTACAATATCGGAGTAATATTGTTGTAAACAATATTATAACTTACTTTGATGAAATTGAAGAAAGTTTTCTTCAACTGGTACTCGTTCTACAGTAGCTTTTTACTTTTTTGGGTTTCTTGCGAATGAAAATATATGATAATCACTGCTATTGCCACAAATAGCATTGCAAATATTGGCTATAATTTCATTTTAGTATTATAATATTGGTTAAACTTTGCAATATTGGAGAAATATTCTTATTTACACTTTCGAAAACGCTATGCTAAACAATATGATTACAATATTAGAAATACACTATTAGTGTATAAACAAATTATTTAAATTTTTGGTAATGCTAGAGTTAGTCGACTAGGCAACGCGATTTGATATTCAATTTTGTAATATTAGCCTAATGGAGAAATATCGGTTTAGCATTTATTCAAACTGTAGCCGATATTTATTTTTTTTAGTGCTATACGGTTTCTTTTACTTCAATTGCATGCAACTTCCTTGTCATGAATTTCACCATCTGGTGAATTTTTCTGCCGTTCAGTAGACTTAGTTCGTGTACCTTAATTTACCATAGAAAGTAAATAATATAGATCACCTCTTGATGTAGTACGCCAGGAAATATACGCGAGGGATTTATTTTTTCCAATTCCATAACAATAGATTGTAGCGTAAACATATAAAATATTGTGTCAATTCATTTGTCACATTTTTGTTCTTGCAAAGCTACTCAGGTGCATCTTGAAAGTGCTTTGATGGATTTGAAGAACTGTTCAGTAGCTTTTTACAATCAAGTTTTTTTGCTACTTACTTCATATAGTATGAACGGTTATCAGACGAAGACATTGTTGGTATTCTATACAACTGTGTTTACATTGGTTAACCATATTCTGATCTAAACTCGGTCTTGTAATAAATTGTAATATATTATATTATATTCCAATTATATTTTTCAATATGTTTATCAATGTAAAAGGTGTAGCCGTTAAACGTCATTAATCTAATTCGAAATTATACTTTTTGTAAACTGCTGCTTTTAAGCGCTTTAATTCAAAAATAATCTGCGAATGAAAATAATGTATAATAATCACCGATATTGCGTAGAAAATATGGGCCATAACTTCATTTTAGTATTACAATATCGGCTATAACATTGCAATATTGAAAACGATATGTTACACCAATTTTAAATTACAATATTAGTTTACAATCTAGCAAGAGTGTTAGCCGGCGGCGCGATGCACATCTTATATGAATCTACAAATTTTGGGATTAATTTAACGTAGAAAAAGATAATGGGCGATACTTAAAATACTGCCTAAATTGATTTTGCTTAACAACCAAAGTCTGAACTGTCACAAAATTATGCAGACGGTTATAATATAAAAAGAGCTGATCGTTATAGTTAGTAGTGGTAGAGCGTATACATGACTAATAACATAAAAGCATTGACGTGTGTTTCTTTCATACAAACGAAGTATTTACATACCATACTTAAAATCGCGTTTATACAAAACTTAAAAATTGTTATGCGACTAGAGGAAATAGATAATTTAAGTACATTCCACTATGTGCTAGAGATTGGTAATTTTCAGTGAATTGCTTATATGGTGTCATTGTATAAATATTACTATTTTTTCGAACGCATTTGTTTTTTTTAGGGCATCATGCGTGTGGTCAAATGTGCTCAAAGTCTGCCTATTACTCTAAGGGACTTTATTAGAGTTCATCTCCGTATGAAAGAAGAAAAATCTTCGCCGGCCATCTGGTGATGATTCTTCTTCTTTCGTATGTTTGTTTCAAGTTTTGGACCCTGATTAAGCTCTTTACAATGTTGACATCTATGGCGCGGTTTTTCATTATTATATTTTACTAACGATGATGATATTTTTAGTCATTCCCCCGATAAACGATTAAAAATGTAGATTATTTTTTTTCTTTGCACCCATGAAACATGAATGTACCATTGATAGGTTTCGTGGTGATTTCTGAAAATGTTTGGGCAAGGACGAGTAAGAAGGTAAAAATCTGGCTCCAAGGCAAATCACTAATAGTTAATTAAGTACAAGATCTTCATACATTATCATTTAATCAGTTTTTCAAAGCTGTTCTTTATTCGTTGAAAGAAAATTTGTTACTGATTTTGCCTGTTTTGTAGGAAATGATACTCCGTCGTATTCCGGCGGAAGATTTTCATTGCCCGAAAGTCCCGGATTTTCCAACGAAATATCGGCCCCATACGAAGTTCCACAATATCCAATCGAACAAATTGAGAAGAAATTGGCCATACAAAAGCAACTCAACGTCAAGTAAGTTTTTTTTTTGTTTAACTTCTTTAACGCTTTTATCTTAACCCTGTTTGTGTAAAGTTAGGTTCTTGGCCAAAAAAAAAAATAAAGGGTCGCGTGTAATGTTTAACTTTTTTTGGTAAATGAAAACGACGCTTAATGACGAGCACTCTTTAGTACGACGACTAAAATAAACTAATTGGCATGCAAGTGTGTGTGGAATTTATATTAATTTATAATGTAACGCACGTTGCCAATAATCATACGCTTTATTACTTAATACCTGCATGAATAAACTATAAACTTTAATATTTTTTTGAAAAGAATTGAATTTGTGTTATCGCTTCATTTGTGAATGATTATTGCTGCAGCGGGTTAGCGTACACCCCAGCAACCCCCGCGGCGCGGAGGGACGAAGGAAATACTATAATAATGCAAACAGAAATGGGAAATACAAGGTACGATTTTTGATCTATATAATACTATACCTATATATTTTTTTGATTGTTGCTTACTAACTCAATAGAATACAAATCAGGCGAAGAAGTTTAGAGGCTGTTCTAACTCATCGATGCTTTTTTTTTTGAAGTCTAGAAAGATAAAATATAGAATTTGGGATTTATTTTTTTAAATAGATATTAATCTAAATCGGTGTGATATTAGTCATAACTTGCAGAGATAGATTTTGTAAATTTTAATGGAATTTATATTTTCCTATTAAACTTTTTAACAAATGTGGTAATAAAACAACAACACTCTTGTATATACTTTTTCTACTCCTGTATTGTAATTCATATATTAGAGTTTTACAATCTAATCTGAAATTCATTACGATACAAATTTTATTACCATACAGATTTAGAACTAATAGAATTGCGACAATACGTAATTATCAAACGTCAAACATTAATTTAGCAAATTTGACAATTCTTAACTATCATAGTAGTGCTCAATTATAAAATTAGCGTTTCTATTTAACATTATGGGGTCGTAGAAAAATAGTGTAATGCAATCCGCATGTAATGACTGTTAAAACACTCGCAACGTGTATTAGGAAATTCGCCTTCGGTCCATTTCCTAATAGTGTTACTTGTGTCTTAATAGTAAGCATTACCTGTTCATTGCCTAATATACTATTCTTTGCACAATAATTTTTTTTGACCAACTGTTTTTGTACTGAATCAAGAGTAAATGATAGGGGGGCATATTTTTTGTATTCTTTTGTCAATAAAAATTATGAAATCTGAGAGAAGTATATGGAAGAGAAGTGGAGATAAAAGAAAAATGTAGAAGAATAGATGGGAAAAATTAGAGAAAGTGCAAGAAAAGTATTGCAGATGGACACTAAGGTTAGACAATGCCTGGAGAAGGAAGCAAAATTATAATTCAGAAGTAGATGGAAAACATAAATGATGGAAGGAGATGGAAGAATAAAGAATTTTTGGGAGAAGAAACAGAGGATATGAAAAATGTAAAAGGGAAAGATAAAGGTACACAGGTACGTAAAGGAAGAGCGAATAACAAAGAAGATATAACAAGAAGGGCGAGAGAAGAGTTGGCAAACTTCGAACATATGAAATTGTGAAAAGGAGAAAGGATTCGTTACCTAAATTGTTCATTGACGAATTTTGATGCATTGATTCTTAAACAGCTTTCGCGCAAACCATTTTATTACCCAACAAAAAATATGCTTTGTAACTTTTTGGCCTTAAATATTAGTACATTAATCTCTGCATATGATTCACTATAAAAATAAAGAAAGATTTATTTATTTAATCGTATGGTACATTTTAAATATTGTATTGTGATGTAAGTGTTATGTATGGTGCCCCAGAAGATCAGTATAAACCTGTACAGTGTGGTGACGAAACCGTGTGCAATTGTGGATTGGTTCGTCTTGTCAAAGCATTTACTTCAAGGTTTAGGAAAACCACTAAAACCTAAACATGCCAACCCTTACCCACCCTAGTATTCACATGTAATAATATTAATTAAGTGTGTAATGTGATTGTGTTTTGTGAAATTGTGTTGTACCATTTTTTTCTAATCATCCGTGAGAGTCTTGATGACCAAGTCCGGAAACCAAAGTGGTGATTCTCAGGAACAACATGTTTTTCTTGTTGACCATGGAGTACTGTAAAGTACTGATCACCTTCCATATTTTATATTTGCACCAAAAACCCCTTAAAAACACACACGAAAAAAAAAGTCTAAAGAAAATTGACGTACGTTTTGACGTTTAATTCCGGAAACCAAAGTGGTGATTCTCAGGAACAACAAGTTTTCCTTGTTGACCATGGAGTACTATAAGGTACTGATCACCTTCCATATTTTATATTTGCACCAAAACCCCTAAAAAACACACACGAAAAAACTATAGGAAAGATTAGGGACTTGTTATCCAAATTATCCATTCACGGATTTTGATGCGCTGATTTTCGCCTAGTTTATGTTGCAAACAATTTTTTTACACAAAAACCAAATAATTTATCTTAGTTTATTCACCTCTCTACTAGATTCGCAGTATAAAAATAAATACAAATTGCGGACACGTTTGTAATTTTCCACCAACGGATGTTTATGTCCTGATTTTCAAACAGTATTCGTACAAACATTTTGTTTTCTTGTAAAACCAAATAATTTTCTATCAATGGATTTGATATCCTGATTTTTAAACAATATTCGTACAAACATTTTTATTACACGAAAATCAAATAATTTATTTTAATTTTTGTGCTTTAAGTCAATATAAATAATTTATTATTTAAATCAATAAAAATTATGGACACGTTTGCCAAATTTTCCATTAACGGATTTGATGTTTTCATTGTCAAATAGTATTCGGGCAAACATTTTTTTTAATACGAAAACCATATAATTTATTTTAATTGTTTGCTTTAAGTGTTAGTTTATTCACCTCTCAACATGATTTGATACAAAAATAAATAAAAATTATGGACACGTTTGCCAAATTTTCCATCAGTGAATTGGATGTCCTGATTTTCAAATAGTATTCGTGCAAACATTTTTTTACACGAAAACCAAGTAATTTATCTCAATTTTTGTGGTTTCAGTAATAGTTTATTCACTCATCAGCATGATTCGGTATAAAAATGAATAAAAATTACGGATACGTTGACTAAATTTTCCATCAATGGATTTGATGTCCTTGTTTTCAAACAGTATTCGTACAAACATTTTTATTACACGTAAATCAAATAATTTATTTTAATTTTTGTGCTTTAAGTCAATATAAATAATTTATTATTTAAATCAATAAAAATTATGGACACGTTTGCCAAATTTTCCATTAACGGATTTGATGTTTTCATTGTCAAATAGTATTCGGGCAAACATTTTTTAAATACGAAAACCATATAATTTATTTTAATTGTTTGCTTTAAGTGTTAGTTTATTCACCTCTCAACATGATTTGATACAAAAATAAATAAAAATTATGGACACGTTTGCCAAATTTTCCATCAGTGAATTGGATGTCCTGATTTTCAAATAGTATTCGTGCAAACATTTTTTACACGAAAACCAAGTAATTTATCTCATTTTTGTGGTTTCAGTGATAGTTTATTCACTCATCAGCATGATTCGGTATAAAAATGAATAAAAATTACGGATACGTTGACTAAATTTTCCATCAATGGATTTGATGTCCTTGTTTTCAAACAGTATTCGTACAAACATTTTTATTACACGTAAATCAAATAATTTATTTTAATTTTTGTGCTTTAAGTCAATATAAATAATTTATTATTTAAATCAATAAAAATTATGGACACGTTTGCCAAATTTTCCAGTAACGGATTTGATGTTTTCATTGTCAAATAGTATTCGGGCAAAATTTTTTAATACGAAAACCATATAATTTATTTTAATTGTTTGCTTTAAGTGTTAGTTTATTCACCTCTCAACATGATTTGATACAAAAATAAATAAAAATTATGGACACGTTTGCCAAATTTTCCATCAGTGAATTGGATGTCCTGATTTTCAAATAGTATTCGTGCAAACATTTTTTACACGAAAACCAAGTAATTTATCTCAATTTTTGTGGTTTCAGTGATAGTTTATTCACTCATCAGCATGATTCGGTATAAAAATGAATAAAAATTACGGATACGTTGACCAAATTTTCCATCAATGGATTTGATGTCCTTGTTTTCAAACAGTATTCGTACAAACATTTTTATTCCACGAAAACCAAATAATTTACCTTAATTTTTGTACTTTAATTGTTAGTTTATTCACCCTTTAATACCACAATAAATAAACATTACGGGCACGTTGGCCAAATTATCCATCAACGGATTTGATGTTCTCATTTTCAAACAGTATTCGAGTAAACAACCTATTCTACACGAAAATCAAATTATTTATTTAAATTCTTGTGTTTTAACGATTAAATTATTCACACCCCAACTAGATTCAGTACAAAGATAAATAAAAATTAGGGATACGTTTGCCAAATTTTCTATCAACGAATTTGATGTCCTGTTTTTCAAGTAGTATTCGAAGACAATTTTTTTACACGATAACCAAATAATATATTTTAATTTTTGTGCTTTAAGTGTTAGCTTATTTACCCCTTAACATGATTCAGTATAAAAATCAATAAAATTACGACACCTTTATAAAAATTTTCCATTAACGGATTTGATGTCCTGTTTTTCAAGTAGTATTCGAGAAGACAATTTTTTTTACACGAAAACCAAATAATTTATCTTAATTTTTGTGCTTTATCTATTAGTTTATTCAGTCGTCAACTAGATTCAGAACAAAAATTTTCCATCAACTGATTTGATGTTCTGCTTTTCAAACAGTATTCCAGCAAACATTTTTTTTTACACGAAAACCAAATAATATATTTTAATTTTTGTGCTTTAAGTGTTAGCTTATTTACCCCTTAACATATTCAGTATAAAAATCAATAAAAATTACGACACCTTTAAAAATTTTCCATTAACGGATTTGATGTCCTGTGTTTCAAGTAGTATTCGAGAAGACAATTTTTTTTACACGAAAACCAAATAATTTATCTTAATTTTTATGCTTTATCTATTAGTTTATTCAGTCGTCAACTAGATTCAGAACAAAAAATTTCCATCAACTGATTTGATGTTCTAATTTTCAAACAGTATTATTTTTGTGCTTTAAGCTTATTTACCCCTTAACATGATTCAGTATAAGAATCAATAAAAATTACGACACGCTTACAAAAATTTTCCATTAACGGATTTGATGTCCGGTTTTCATGTAGTATTCGAGAAGACAATTTTTTTTTACACGAAAACCAAATAATTTATCTTAATTTTTGTTCTTTATGTGTTAGTTTATTCAGTCCTCAACTAGATTTAGAACGAAAATTTTCCATCAACTGATTTGATGTTCTGATCTTCAAACAGTATTCCAGCAAACAATAAAAATTACGGACAAATTTGCCAAATTTTCCATCAACGAATTGGATTGATGTCCTGATTTTGAAGCAGTATCCGTGCCATCATTTTTTTACAGCAATTGAACCCTAACTTTATGGGTTTAAATGTGAATTAGTACAAAAATTAAATAAAATATGTTAAACACGTTGGCTTAACTTTCCATCAACGGATTTAATATCTTGATTTTCAAACAGTTTTCGAGGAAACAATTTTTTTACACGAAAACAAAAAATATGAATGTTAATTTTTGCATATGTTCTTATTACGTATATTTGTTATAAAGTTTAAATTTAATTCGAAATTGTAAATTCCTATGAACTTAAAGTTATGGCTATCGCGCCGGTTCAGAGGGTTCCGGAGGTTACATCAATTAACAGTAGTTTTTTGAAACTTAGCTGTTTAGTGCTCTAGTTTCATTAGAACAAAGACCTTAGCAAGATCGTTAACTCAAATTGGCGGAAAGTAAACAAAACATTTTTTTTTTCAAAATACGTTGAACCTTGAGGAAGTTACAAAATTAGAATCTTTCAGTTGCCAAAAAATAATTTTTCTTAGACTTGATTATTTATTGATGTACAAGATCTTGTACGAATGCGTTTATAAGATTGCATCATTTAAATTATCGATAATTGTTGTTATAAATAATATTTAAATTTGTGCTTGTCCAAGAACACAATCATTAAAGATGTTGCTCGAGTACAGAACAGACGCAGCGCAATTTGTTACAACTTCACCTAATTGCGACACGTGAGTTTTTTTGCAATTAAAAATGTCATGTAATTAAATTAGTTTGCTCAATAATTAAGGAAATAATGGAAAGAAAATTTATTTTCTGTTTGTAATGGGATTGTCTCTTATTGCGTGGTAATAATTTCGTTTTCGTCAAAAAAATTCCCTTCTAAATTATTGGTAATTTTTACATTAATACAATGTTTATTGTGTAAATATGATTTACGACCTGAATTTGATAGCAAAGTTTTCCTTTTATGTTTCAAATTTTTTTAATGTAGTATGGAGGAACGTTTTATACATAAGCGTTTTTTTAGAAAATAAGGGTGGGAAGTTAATAATTGACTTTGAAATAGTGTTGTCACATAATAGATTAGTTAACGATGACCCGCGCAACTGAATAGTTGCGAAGGTAGTAAAGTTGTAGTAATTAAATGCAATGTTTGGCCCCGCTTCCGAATGGACTTTTTGTCAACCTTATTTCGTTTCTTGCAGGTTCCAGTTTAATATAATTTAAGAGTAATATTTAAGATTCGCTTTAATTTTTTTTAGAGCTTTAGAAGACAAGAGGAGCCACTACGAACCTTCGGTAGGAGCTGCCCCTGTCGATGAACAAGAAGGTCCTTCACATTATTTTGACGAACACGATTTGGTTCCTCATTTTCAAAGGGTTTCCATTTCTGGAGAGGACACCAGTGGGGTCAGTATTTTTTTGTTGTTAATTCGATTTTACGCAATGCGACGCGAACTTGAATTGAAACCTGCGAAGTTTAAGCGTAATCCTTTTGTTCTGTCAAAACACACGTGTAGGTCGTAGAATTTTTACAGATTATCGATTTCAATGTTTTTTTTTTGTTTTGTTTAGGGATCCCCTGGATGTTCTAAGGTGATATTGATGGAACGTTTCTGCATGTTAAGAGTATTTCTTTGTGTGTGCTTTTAATGATGATTTATACCTATTTTATATAGTTTGTACTTCATATTTATTTACTTTTTTAATTTTTGAAATACATATTTTAAATCTTAGTTATTGTTTGACAACAGTTTAAAGTGTCAACTAAAACCAAACAAACCAGGGTCACATGACGGAAGTGATAAAAACACGTGCAAGACTTCAGTCGCCGGATAAATAAATTTTGAAATTTATTGCAAGGAAATTTATCTACACTGAAATGACGAAATAACATTAAGAAAACTATGTACTTATAATAGAAGGAGGCTTCAACTCTTTAAGTAGCAACCTAACTTACCCCTAAAAGGGACAAAGGAAAACTTTTCCACCAGAAAAAAAACTTTATTATAATTTCCTGTCTTTGGACCATAAATTATCGAACGATGAAAAATTTGCGAGAGTTTATCGTGCCAAATTTATTTTTGGTTTCCCAAAATTTATAAATAAAGTTTCGCGTATTTTATGTGTCATTCAATTTTTTGATGTTTCAGCTCATTTGGATGACGAAGTTTACTTTAATTTTGCAAATTAGACGTAAATGTTATTTTTACGAGGGGCATTAAAGTGACCAGCTCACTAAAGAAATCAAATGCATTTACAGTTCTTGATTTACTGCAAAACACAAAATCTAATAACCATGAACACATTTCCGTTTCGTAAATAGGTTTTTGCAATCTACATTAAAAATTATTTAATTTTTGTTTTTTACTTTGTGTTCTATACACTATTTCTGAATATTGGTGAAATATTATGTATCCGAACTGTCAAAATCGAGTTTGAACTTGGACTTGATAGTATACCGAATGACGTAGAGCTTCGTTAATAAATTAATCATTTTTTTTTAGTTTCTTTACTTTAATACCTTGTTTAGAATTATTTATTCTTAATATAATACCATCAAAATTCGTTTGTCAAACTTGAGATTGATGATCGATAACGCACGCGGAGGTGTGACGTAGAGCTGTGTCAATAAATTAATAACTTGTTATTGTACTTTATAGGAGTAAATGTTTTACACATCACAAAATTAGTAATTTGTAATAAAATCTTCGACTTTTTGATGTTTGTTTAAGCTTTAGAATGATTGTGGCGCATGACTTGAATCCCTCCAAACATTTCTTCGATTCATAATTCATACATTATTTCAGGTACCCCTGGAAGACCTAGAAATTGCATCTACGCTACTCGTTGAAGCTTTGAGAATTAGACAAAGATACATGAAATTATCTCAACAATCTTTTCCGACGACTACGTCGAACTTTCTACATTCGGTGAATCCGGATGCGACAACCGTTTTAGAACGCCGACATCACGACGACAAGCAAAGCATTGAAGGTAATTAATTATTTATTCAAAAACAACTGAAACTCTCGTTTATTATAATCTGTTAGATCACGGCATACATCCGCCTTCACGTCGAGAGAATCCTTGGGACTTCGCAACCCCATCAGATTCTGATTACATTTTCAAACCACATCAGGGTGTTTATCACGTTTACCTCAACGAAGAACATTTAGAAAATGATAAGGCTTGCGACTTTACATATCCGAACTTGACAAGATTTATAAGCGACATGAACAATATGTGCAACATGATCGCCGATGGTCCTTTGTAAGTGTAATCTGTGCGTAAAACGTGTGCAATGGCTTTTTTCTTTTGTAGAAAATCTTTTTGTTATCGACGCTTAAGTTACTTATCTTCAAAATATCAGTTGCACGTTCTTTTGAACGAATTAAGAGAGCTGGCGTCTCAAAAAGCGGTGCCGCACAGAGATTTTTATAACATCAGGAAAGTCGATACTCACATTCACGCAGCTTCTTCCATGAATCAGAAACATCTTCTCAGATTCATTAAAAAGACTTTGAAGACAAACGCGGACGAAGTTGTTACAATCAGCAACGGAGTTCCCATGACTCTCAAACAAGTATTTCAGGTAACCTTCGATAAAGCTCTACTTATTAACTCTACGTTATTTCTTGCAGTCGATGAATTTAACTACGTACGATTTAACTGTCGATATGTTGGACGTTCACGCCGATAGGAACACTTTCCATCGTTTCGATAAATTTAACGCAAAGTATAATCCGATCGGAGAAAGCAGACTCAGGGAGGTGTTTCTTAAAACTGACAATTACTTAAACGGGAAGTACTTCGCTATGATTATTAAGGAAATCGCCAGCGATCTGGAAGAATCTAAATACCAGAATGTCGAACTCAGGTTAAGCATTTACGGAAAAAATAAACAAGAATGGGACAAGCTTGCCAAATGGGCCATCGATTCTAACGTTTATTCAGATAATGTAAGGTGGCTAATCCAAATCCCCAGATTATTGTAAGTAAAACAATTTTAATCGCCCATCATAATTCGTACGATTACAGCGACATCTTCAAATTGAACAACTTGATGCAGAACTTTCAACAAATTATAGACAACATTTTCCTTCCTCTTTTGGAAGTTACCGCGAAACCTTCCTCTCATCCTGAACTGCACAAGTTTCTTAAATACGTCATCGGTTTTGATTCGGTCGATGACGAAAGCAAACCCGAAAATCCTTTATTCGACAAAGATGTACCTACTCCCGAAAATTGGTCCGATGAAGAAAACCCTCCGTACGCTTACTACTTGTACTACATGTACGCTAACATGACCGTTCTTAATCATCTTCGTAAAGAACGTGGATTGAATACGTTTGTGTTAAGACCGCATTGCGGTGAAGCCGGGCCCATACAGCATCTCGTATGCGGATATCTTCTTTCAGAAAACATTTCTCACGGACTTCTGCTTCGGAAGGTGCCCGTATTGCAATACTTATACTATTTAGCACAAATTGGAATAGCTATGAGTCCGTTGTCGAACAATAGTTTATTTTTGAATTATCATCGAAATCCTTTACCCGAATACTTAGCTCGAGGCTTAATCGTCTCTCTATCGACCGACGATCCTCTTCAATTTCATTTTACTAAAGAACCTTTAATGGAAGAGTACAGTATTGCGGCGCAAGTTTGGAAATTGTCTAGCTGTGATATGTGCGAATTAGCTCGTAATAGTGTCTTAATGTCCGGATTTCCACATAAAATGAAACAATATTGGCTGGGCCCTAATTACACTAAAGAAGGAGTTGCCGGGAACGATATTAGCAGAACAAATGTGCCTGATATTCGGGTTGGATTCAGATATGAAACTTTATTGGACGAACTCACTAATATTTTTAAAGCTTTCCGTTCAAACGCTTAATCGATTAATTTACTTAATTATTATATGTGTTATGTAGATAGAGATTATCTATAGATAGTGATATTACTTTTTTAAGATGATAATTCTATTTTATATACCTACATATTTTTTACATTATATAATAGACGTTCTATTTACATTGTTGTTGAATGTATGTGCAAAAGATACATTTTAAGAAAGTATTTAAAATTGAAATAAATTATTTATTGAAATTAATAAGATTATTTTGAATTCTCTTTTTTTACAATAACCTTAATTTGCAGAATAAAGAAATCTAATCCCTTACTAACTTTATGAAACATTTCTGTCGCCAAAATAATTTTAAAAAATCAAGTTGATTACTTTCAAAACACGAGTTTTGTTTTTTAAACATTCAGTTATTTTTTTAGTTTTTAATTTTACAGACGACAACCTGAAGGTCAACATGGTTGATGACGTTTCTTTTCAAGGTACCTTAGACTGTTACAAAACTCAGATAAATAGCTACCACCCAGTTTTTAAGCATTTGACCTCAAATAAATCTTATAAAGGTCACAAAAACAAACTTGTGAATATCAGAATATCATTTAAGACGTATAACTTTCCGTTCTTTCTAAATCAGGTGTGAGAAATAGGGGTTCCTATTTAAAAAAACCG
This sequence comes from Abscondita cerata, assembly GCA_030710515.1. Lineage (NCBI taxonomy): Eukaryota > Metazoa > Arthropoda > Insecta > Coleoptera > Lampyridae > Abscondita > Abscondita cerata. The sequence goes on from JALBCR010000021.1 coordinate 77,674, forward strand.
AGTTGACCTTAAAAACCTTCAAGGTGAAGTTGATTGTCCATTTCAAGGTTATCATCAGATGCCCCTCTCGAAACCCAATAACTTTTGTCTCAAAGATATTTTCTAAAAACGTCAAATTCAGAAGTTAATTGAGTGGATTGATTAAAATGGGACACTTGGTACATGGTAAAATAGCGAATTTGAGTGGAAGTACATAAAAAAAAGCTACGTTTTCTTTTTCTTTTGTTTCTTATTTGGACAAACTAGGACACATTTTGAAAAAAATAGTTAAAATTGGAGTGAAAGTTAAATATTAGCAAAACCATCTAATTTTTTTAGCTGAAATTTGGCACGCCGTTTGTAGTTCATAATGACTACTTTTCTGAAAATTTCAGCTCATTCTGACCGAATTACACGCGATTCAATTTTCTGTGTTTTTGTATATACATATACATAACGAAGGGAGCTGAACAGAGGTGGGTGTACCTTGAACCAAAATGTTCCTTGAACATCGATAATAAAAGGGTGCAAATCTGGTTCCTTAACTAAAAGGGAAAGTGGATCAAAATAATTTTTAAAGCCAAAAGTACTCCAAAAAAAGGCTTAAAAAACCCCCTTTTTGCAAATTTATTTTTAAATAAATAAATTTCCAACATGCATATAGCCTGTTCGCGAAATTTTATATAGGGTAAATGTGCCTAACTTCGGCCACACCCCATCAGTCGGCCATCTACACATAAATCGTTAAAAATTAAGAAATTGAAGTAATTTAAATTTAAAATAACGAACTCCTTACATCCGGTCGGTTTTCCGCCAAATTCCCAAGTATTTTGATAGACATAACCTAGAAATTCTAAATGAAGACGCTATTTATTCCTGTCGGTTTTCGATTGAATTTTGATTCTAAACTAAGTTTAAAGTTTGTGGTAAGGTGCAAGGTGCAGAAAGTAACTACTGTATAGCTTGTAATTGGGTAAGTACTTTTAATTTACTTTTATATTATTCAAATAGACTCTATTTAAATGTTTATAGGTTAAGTTCTTACAAAATTTCATTTTTAACGTTTTTGCCCCGGCCGACCATTGGAAAGCGAAATATGTTCATTTCTAATATCGGCCATATTGGCCGACATTAGGACTATTGTTTTCTTTTAAACCTATGTCCTATTCAGTCTATCCTACATCAAATCATTAGTATTTCTCTGTCAAAACTGATAAAGTGGTAACTTCAATCAAGCAGCCATAAGTCGGCCACATCATTATTTACTCTAAATCATTTTAATAAGTTCAATATAGGGGGGCCGAACTTTGGCAGTTTGGTGGCCGACTATTAGATTTTTTTCAGATTTCCCTTCACCAAAAGTAAAATGGCTCAGGAAAAGCGAGTTTTTTTTAAATACTCTGAGGATTCTATGGCTCGCGCTCTAAAGGCAATTAGAGAGGAAAATTTAAGCACCAGGGCAGCAAGTAAGACACTTGGGGTGCCAAGAGCAACAATACAAGACAGGATAAAAGGAAGAGTTCGAGAAGGGCCTAGACAAATGGGTAGAGATCCAGTACTTACAAGAGAGGAAGAATCAAAAATAGTAAAATGGTTGATAGATTTGTGTAAATGTGGGTTCCCTCAGAAAAAGTCTGATCTTATGGACACAGTAGCGAAAATTGTTGCTGATGATAAGAGGCAAACTCCCTTTACAAATAATCGCCCAGGGAAAAATGGTACAAATGTTTCATAAAGCGACATCCAGAATTATCGCTTCGGGAACCTGAAGGATTAACCAAAGGAAGAGCTGTTATTACCGAACAGTACATTAAAAAGTGGTTTTCTGATTTACGGGAGTATTTGGAAGAAACAAATAACTTAGACATTCTACTTGATCCAGAAAGAATACTTAATGGGGATGAAAGTGGCTTTAATTTGTGTCCCAAAACTGGAAAAGTGTTAGGTCCTAAAGGTGCCAGGAATATTTTAGAAATGAGAGGAAATGACAAAGAAAACATTACCTCACTTCTTGTTTTTACTGCTAGTGGAAAAACTGCAGTGCCAGTGTGGTTTTTAAGTATATTCGAATTCCAAAAGCAATTTTAGACAGCAGTGATTCATCATGGTTCATAACAAAATCAGATTCTGGATGGATGAAGAGTGAAGTTTTCTTTGAATATGTTTCCACTCAGTTGCTTCCTTGGTTAAAGTCACAAAATACCAAGTTTCCAGTACTCTTTCTTATTGACGGTCATAAATCACATTTAACTATGGAACTTAGCCGATTCTGCTACGAAAATGATATTATATTATACAGCTTGCCCCCCAATACAACCCACATGATGCAACCGGCAGATGTGGCTGTTTTCAAACCCTTAAAATCTGAGTGGAAGAAAGTAATCCGTCAATGGTTAGCAAAACCTGAAAACAGTCACTCTGCTGTTACTAAAACAACATTCTGCCCACTGCTTAAGACTGTTTTGGAAACACCTGCATTACCTCAATACATCATAAAAGGCTTTAGAAAATGTGGACTTTTCCCATTTGACCCGGACGCCGTGGATTATAGCAAATGTGTCCAAAATCACTTGGAATCAAAGGTAAATGAGAATAAGTCCAACGAAAATCCGATCACAGATGAAGAAATTGATGTCACCAGGAGAGTACTGCTAACGAAGTTTGAAGACAGACTCGAGGAAAGTTTCACCATCGACGAATTGGTGCATCAACTTAATAGTTTTAAATCAAGTTTTCAAGAGCAGCCACAGGAAAATCTAATCGAAAATGAACCAATTGAGACAAATCAGAGTCCTGTTGATTATTTTCAACATTTAGAAGAACCCGAGGACAGATTTCCTATTCAAGATTTGCCTATCATATTTCTTGATGATCCATTACCAGAAGTTATCAGTGTTGGTGTTAATTCTGATGTTTATATCAATGAAAATAATGTACAAGAACTTTTAATAGAAAATTACGAAGGTAATAATAATAATGAGGAAGAAGAAGAGAGAAGCAAAACAGATAAGGAAATTATACCGAAAGAAATAGAAGTTTTAACTAGTACTAATCAAATAGAATCTAATACGAAGTTAGAAGAATTAAAAACTAAAATAGAGATGCCAGAAGCAGGCCTTAAAATAAATGATACCATAGAATTGAAACAAATAGAGGAAATCTGTGAAACGGCTTTACCTGAAGTGGAAATAGGAGACCATCTAAAAACTGACGAGGGTGATCAAAAACTTGAATTGCAGGAGAATAGCTTGGGTGCTGATAGCGAAGTAATTCCATCAGATGCCAAAAAGATAAACCAAAAATTAAAATATTACAAGACATAAAATTAAATATTTCGCCAATTGAAAAACATTTATTTTGTCCTGCACCAATTACAAAAAAGAGAAAAACGTGGATCCTCAACCAGCAGCCATCTCCTCCCCAAAATATAGAAAATATTTGGAAAATAAAAGTGCAAACTCAATTACCAACAAAAAAACACAAAATAATGGAAAAGGAAAAGGCAAACAAAAAAAACAAAAAACCTAAAAGTACAGCTGTAAAGAAAACCAAAGAACTGTGCTGGGGGTGCAAGGAAGAGTTGGACAGTGACTTAGATGAGGGGAATTCGGAGCATGTAGTCTGTGATAATTGCCAAATGGTATCATTTAAAATGTACCGGAATATCATATGCCACTACAGTATCCATGTTAAAAGAAGATTATTTTAAATGTGACTTATGCTAATTATTATTGTACCTGATTTATTTTAAATTTGTTTTCATTTTAAGCTTTTATTATTTATTTTATAATGTTTTTTCTGTTTTTTTTTAAAGTATGTAAATGTTTAATTTTTATATATTTTATTAGAGATGAAGACTTTGATACGTGTTTTTACTACAGAATTTTTACTAAACTACCAATACCTAAATCCAAATTATGTATGCCGATCATTGGTAAGCCTTTGGCCGATTATTGGATTTAAAGTGGCCGACTGTTGGGTTTTACGAAAAATATTTTATTTTGCAAAATACAATTAGTTGCCAATATATGACGCCATTTTTCTATATTCAGGGTTGCCAACCATTGAGTATTGAATTATTATGTGAAAAAATAAGGTAGCCAACATAAAACAAAAAATTTTAGTGATTTATTTTCTTAAAACAGGCTGTTAAATGGCCGACTATTGGCACATTTACCCTATGATACCATTAAGAACGGTATGAAAAGTAATTAAAAAATTTAAATAAAACAACACTTTGCAAATACAAAACAAATAGAAAGGTTAATAAAGAACTGACGAAAAAATGTATGCTTCTTCTGTATCGATCACTTTAAATTTCTTTAGGTTGTTTGGCAATTGATTTTCTCCACGTTTTGTAGATTTGTTGGCGGCTTGTGGATCTACAATAAATAAGTCTATAATTGTTCACACGTATAAGACTGTTTTTACCTTGCAACAATCTAACTTGAGTTTCCGGTCCATAGCCTTTGTCGTTTCTTGCAGGAAAATAATTGTCGCTTTCGTCTAGGTGTCAAAAAATGCCGCCACGAGACAAGAATTAGAAACTGTACACGTATTACTAACTCCGCAATACACTCGTAGGAACGCCATTTGACTTGCCGCAGTCGATTGTGTTGGTTTTTCCTAAATACATATTCAGATTATACAAATTTTTATTGACTAGTGAAAAAACCTTTGAATTATTTTTAACGGCGACATACACAGAATACTCCAATATATCCCCTTGTGCGGTACTAGGAGGCTCCCACGAAAATGGCCCATCCACCGCATTTTAATAAAGAAAACCAGTCTTAGGAGAGACGTACTGAAAAGAAGAAAGAAAGAGGTGAAAACGGAAATGGGAGAGACGTATAAGGTAAAAACAGTAATTGAGAAGGAGATTGAGGCGACGAGAGAAACAATGGAGAATATTATGAAAGAGGAGGAAGAGAAAATAATAATAGGAGGGCATTTCAACGCAGGGGAATGATGATAGATGTGAAAAAAGAAGGATAACAAGGAACAAAAAAGGTAAACGGACAAGCAGGGACACTCGTTGAGTTATGTAGGGAAAGAGAATGGACGATAATGAATGGCAACATGGAGGAAGAGGGAAAGGAGAATTTTACGTGTATAGAGGGAGGGGGGAGTCGGTGATTGATTATATGTAACAGTCAATGAAACAATTTTGAAGACATAGAAAAAATTAAGATTGAGAGGAGGAAGAGTTGGACCATCAACCGATGAAAGTGACAATAGTAGGAGAAGGAGAGAAAGAGAAAGGAAAACATTAAGAAGGCAGCAAAAAAGGTATGGACAAATGAGAGCATAGAAAGCTACAGGGAGAAGATAGAAGAGGAATGGGAACCGTAGATAAAAGTTGAGGAGGAGATAAAAACACTACAAAGAATAATGAAGTCAACAACAGAAAAAGGAAAGTATAGGAAAAGATCAAAGGAATTAGGGAAAAAAATGTGTGGTGGAATAGGGAATGTCAGAGTGCTAAAAAGGAAATGAGAAGGGGGAAAAGAAGAAAGGTAGAATAAGCATAGAAGAATTCAAAAAAGATAATGAGAAGTTTAAAGAAGTTTGTAAAAAAAAGAAAAGAAGAATACAACAAAAAGTTGGAAGGAGATGTTATGGATATAAGGAATGAAGGACAAGCATGGGTGTTTGAAGGAAGAAGGCAAAAAAAAGGAAATAAAGGTAGAAGGAAAGGAAGATATATATCAAAAGAGAGAAGTAGAGAAGGGGGAATTGAAAAGGAAGAAATAGAAGAAGCGATAGAAAAAATTAAAAAAGAAAAGTCAGGGGGAACGGATGGGACAGAAGGGGAACAGTGGAAATACACGGAAGAAAAGATGATAGAGATAGAGTGAGAGAGAGATTTTAAGACAATGGAAAGGGTATAGAGACGAGTAGAATTTCTACGGCAGTAGAGAAAGGCAATATTACACCCGATCTATAAGAGAGGGGACAAGAGGGAAGCAAAAAGCTTTAGAGGAGTGAGACTATTAAATGTGGAATAAAAAGTCTATGGGAAAATACTCAGATTGGAGGTTGTTAAAGAACATGTTAATGCCGTACTGCCAAGCGGGATTTTAGAAAAGGAAGAGGAAGAGAAGAGACCAATTTTTATTCAAATCCGAAACAAAAATTTTTTTTCGCGATTTTATATTATATTTTGATCAAAAATGACAAAAAATGTTGTGTAGCTTTTTCAACTTAATTCTATGTAAATCAATGGGTAGAACACTGTAGTACAAACCGTTTCTTTGTATTTCTCAAAACTACTGAATAAACTACGTATCTCCCATTGTTATAGCATTAAGATGGCAAACTGATATTATTTCTGTATTCTACGCCTATTTTTAGGATATTCGCCAATTTTTATTCAAATCGCAAACAAAAATTTTTTTTCACGTCTTTTGACAAAAATTGACAAACATTTTTGTGTGGTTTTTTTAACATAATATTATGTAAATCAATGCGTAGAACACGGTAGTACAAGCCGTTTCTTCGGATTTTTCAAAATTACTGCTTAAACTACTTTTTCCCATTTGAAGCTTTTTTTCCAAAAACTCTAGACGTAGGCAGTAATTTTACAGTAATATTTTGATGACAACTGATGGTATTTCTGTATTCTACACCTTAATATTAGTCTTTTCACCAATTTTTAGTCAAATCGAAAGCAAAATTTTTTTCCCCGATTTTATACCCAAGACTATAGTCTTTGGTCTTTTGACAAAAATTGACAAAAATTTTTGTGTGGCTTTTTTAACATAATATTATGTAAATCAATGCGTAGAACACGGTAGTACAAGCCGTTTCTTCGGATTTTTCAAAATTGCTGCTTAAACTACTTTTTCCCATTTGAAGCTTTTTTTCCCAAAAACTCTAAACGTAGGCAATAATTTTACAGTAATATTTTGATGACAACTGATGGTATTTCTGTATTCTACACCTTAATATTAGTCTTTTCACCAATTTTTAGTCAAATCGAAAGCAAAATTTTTTCCCCGATTTTATACCCAAGACTATAGTCTTTGGTCTTTTGACAAAAATTGACAAAAAATTTTGTGTGGCTTTTTAACATAATATTATGTAAATCAATGCGTAGAACACGGTAGTACAAGCCGTTTCTTCGGATTTTTCAAAATTGCTGCTTAAACTACTTTTTTCCCATTTGAAGTTTTTTCCCAAAAACTCTAAACGTAGGCAATAATTTTACAGTAATATTTTGATGACAACTGATGGTATTTCTGTATTCTACACCTTAATATTAGTCTTTTCACCAATTTTTAGTCAAATCGAAAGCAAAATTTTTTTTCCCCGATTTTATACCCAAGACTATAGTCTTTGGTCTTTTGACAAAATTGACAAAAAATTTTGTGTGGCTTTTTAACATAATATTATGTAAATCAATGCGTAGAACACGGTAGTACAAGCCGTTTCTTCGGATTTTTCAAAATTGCTGCTTAAACTACTTTTTCCCATTTGAAGCTTTTTTTCCCAAAAACTCTAAACGTAGGCAATAATTTTACAGTAATATTTTGATGACAACTGATGGTATTTCTGTATTCTACACCTTAATATTAGTCTTTTCACCAATTTTTAGTCAAATCGAAAGCAAAATTTTTTTCCCCGATTTTATACCCAAGACTATAGTCTTTGGTCTTTTGACAAAAATTGACAAAAATTTTGTGTGGCTTTTTAACATAATATTATGTAAATCAATGCGTAGAACACGGTAGTACAAGCCGTTTCTTCGGATTTTTCAAAATTGCTGCTTAAACTACTTTTTCCCATTTGAAGCTTTTTTCCCAAAAACTCTAAACGTAGGCAATAATTTTACAGTAATATTTTGATGACAACTGATGGTATTTCTGTATTCTACACCTTAATATTAGTCTTTTCACCAATTTTTAGTCAAATCGAAAGCAAAATTTTTTTTCCCCGATTTTATACCCAAGACTATGCTTTGGTCTTTTGACAAAAATTGACAAAAATTTTTGGGCTTTTTAACATAATATTATGTAAATCAATGCGTAGAACACGTAGTACAACCGTTTTTTCGATTTTTCAAAATTGCTGCTTAAACTACTTTTTCCCATTTGAAGCTTTTTTTCCCAAAAACTCTAAACGTAGGCAATAATTTTACAGTAATATTTTGATGACAACTGATGGTATTTCTGTATTCTACACCTTAATATTAGTCTTTTCACCAATTTTTAGTCAAATCGAAAGCAAAATTTTTTTCCCCGATTTTATACCCAAGAACTTTGGTCTTTTGACAAAAATTGACAAAAATTTTGTGTGGCTTTTTTAACATAATATTATGTAAATCAATGCGTAGAACACGGTAGTACAAGCCGTTTCTTCGGATTTTTCAAAATTGCTGCTTAAACTACTTTTTCCCATTTGAAGCTTTTTTTCCCAAAAACTCTAAACGTAGGCAGTAATTTTACAGTAATATTTTGATGACAACTGATGGTATTTCTGTATTCTACACCTTAATATTAGTCTTTTCACCAATTTTAGTCAAATCGAAAGCAAAATTTTTTTCCCCGATTTTATACCCAAGACTATAGTCTTTGGTCTTTTGACAAAAATTGACAAAAATTTTGTGTGGCTTTTTAACATAATATTATGTAAATCAATGCGTAGAACACGGTAGTACAAGCCGTTTCTTCGGATTTTTCAAAATTGCTGCTTAAACTACTTTTTCCCATTTGAAGCTTTTTTCCCAAAAACTCTAAACGTAGGCAATAATTTTACAGTAATATTTTGATGACAACTGATGGTATTTCTGTATTCTACACCTTAATATTAGTCTTTTCACCAATTTTTAGTCAAATCGAAAGCAAAATTTTTTTTCCCCGATTTTATACCCAAGACTATAGTCTTTGGTCTTTTGACAAAAATTGACAAAAATTTTTGTGTGGCTTTTTAACATAATATTATGTAAATCAATGCGTAGAACACGGTAGTACAAGCCGTTTCTTCGGATTTTTCAAAATTGCTGCTTAAACTACTTTTTCCCATTTGAAGCTTTTTTCCCAAAAACTCTAAACGTAGGCAATAATTTTACAGTAATATTTTGATGACAACTGATGGTATTTCTGTATTCTACACCTTAATATTAGTCTTTTCACCAATTTTTAGTCAAATCGAAAGCAAAATTTTTTTCCCCGATTTTATACCCAAGACTATAGTCTTTGGTCTTTTGACAAAAATTGACAAAAATTTTGTGTTGCTTTTTTAACATAATATTATGTAAATCAATGCGTAGAACACGGTAGTACAAGCCGTTTCTTCGGATTTTTCAAAATTGCTGCTTAAACTACTTTTTCCCATTTGAAGCTTTTTTTCCCAAAAACTCTAAACGTAGGCAATAATTTTACAGTAATATTTTGATGACAACTGATGGTATTTCTGTATTCTACACCTTAATATTAGTCTTTTCACCAATTTTTAGTCAAATCGAAAGCAAAATTTTTTTCCCCGATTTTATACCCAAGACTATAGTCTTTGGTCTTTTGACAAAAATTGACAAAAATTTTGTGTGGCTTTTTTAACATAATATTATGTAAATCAATGCGTAGAACACGGTAGTACAAGCCGTTTCTTCGGATTTTCAAAATTGCTGCTTAAACTACTTTTTCCCATTTGAAGCTTTTTTTCCCAAAAACTCTAAACGTAGGCAATAATTTTACAGTAATATTTTGATGACAACTGATGGTATTTCTGTATTCTACACCTTAATATTAGTCTTTTCACCAATTTTTAGTCAAATCGAAAGCAAAATTTTTTTCCCGATTTTATACCCAAGACTATAGTCTTTGGTCTTTTGACAAAAATTGACAAAAATTTTTGTGTGGCTTTTTAACATAATATTATGTAAATCAATGCGTAGAACACGGTAGTACAAGCCGTTTCTTCGGATTTTTCAAAATTGCTGCTTAAACTACTTTTTCCCATTTGAAGCTTTTTTTCCCAAAAACTCTAAACGTAGGCAATAATTTTACAGTAATATTTTGATGACAACTGATGGTATTTCTGTATTCTACACCTTAATATTAGTCTTTTCACCAATTTTAGTCAAATCGAAAGCAAAATTTTTTTCCCCGATTTTATACCCAAGACTATAGTCTTTGGTCTTTTGACAAAATTGACAAAAATTTTTGTGTGGCTTTTTAACATAATATTATGTAAATCAATGCGTAGAACACGGTAGTACAAGCCGTTTCTTCGGATTTTTCAAAATTGCTGCTTAAACTACTTTTTCCCATTTGAAGCTTTTTTCCCAAAAACTCTAAACGTAGGCAATAATTTTACAGTAATATTTTGATGACAACTGATGGTATTTCTGTATTCTACACCTTAATATTAGTCTTTTCACCAATTTTTAGTCAAATCGAAAGCAAAATTTTTTTCCCCGATTTTATACCCAAGACTATAGTCTTTGGTCTTTTGACAAAAATTGACAAAAATTTTGTGTGGCTTTTTTAACATAATATTATGTAAATCAATGCGTAGAACACGGTAGTACAAGCCGTTTCTTCGGATTTTTCAAAATTGCTGCTTAAACTACTTTTTCCCATTTGAAGCTTTTTTTCCCAAAACTCTAAACGTAGGCAATAATTTTACAGTAATATTTTGATGACAACTGATGGTATTTCTGTATTCTACACCTTAATATTAGTCTTTTCACCAATTTTTAGTCAAATCGAAAGCAAAATTTTTTTCCCCGATTTTATACCCAAGACTATAGTCTTTGGTCTTTTGACAAAAATTGACAAAAATTTTGTGTGGCTTTTTTAACATAATATTATGTAAATCAATGCGTAGAACACGGTAGTACAAGCCGTTTCTTCGGATTTTTCAAAATTGCTGCTTAAACTACTTTTTCCCATTTGAAGCTTTTTTTCCCAAAAACTCTAAACGTAGGCAATAATTTTACAGTAATATTTTGATGACAACTGATGGTATTTCTGTATTCTACACCTTAATATTAGTCTTTTCACCAATTTTTAGTCAAATCGAAAGCAAAATTTTTTTCCCCGATTTTATACCCAAGACTATAGTCTTTGGTCTTTTGACAAAAATTGACAAAAATTTTTGTGTGGCTTTTTTAACATAATATTATGTAAATCAATGCGTAGAACACGGTAGTACAAGCCGTTTCTTCGGATTTTTCAAAATTGCTGCTTAAACTACTTTTTCCCATTTGAAGCTTTTTTCCCAAAAACTCTAAACGTAGGCAATAATTTTACAGTAATATTTTGATGACAACTGATGGTATTTCTGTATTCTACACCTTAATATTAGTCTTTTCACCAATTTTTAGTCAAATCGAAAGCAAAATTTTTTTCCCGATTTTATACCCAAGACTATAGTCTTTGGTCTTTTGACAAAAATTGACAAAAATTTTTGTGTGGCTTTTTAACATAATATTATGTAAATCAATGCGTAGAACACGGTAGTACAAGCCGTTTCTTCGGATTTTTCAAAATTGCTGCTTAAACTACTTTTTCCCATTTGAAGCTTTTTTCCCAAAAACTCTAAACGTAGGCAATAATTTTACAGTAATATTTTGATGACAACTGATGGTATTTCTGTATTCTACACCTTAATATTAGTCTTTTCACCAATTTTTAGTCAAATCGAAAGCAAAATTTTTTTCCCCGATTTTATACCCAAGACTATAGTCTTTGGTCTTTTGACAAAAATTGACAAAAATTTTGTGTGGCTTTTTTAACATAATATTATGTAAATCAATGCGTAGAACACGGTAGTACAAGCCGTTTCTTCGGATTTTTCAAAATTGCTGCTTAAACTACTTTTTCCCATTTGAAGCTTTTTTCCCAAAAACTCTAAACGTAGGCAATAATTTTACAGTAATATTTTGATGACAACTGATGGTATTTCTGTATTCTACACCTTAATATTAGTCTTTTCACCAATTTTTAGTCAAATCGAAAGCAAAATTTTTTTCCCCGATTTTATACCCAAGACTATAGTCTTTGGTCTTTTGACAAAATTGACAAAAATTTTGTGTGGCTTTTTAACATAATATTATGTAAATCAATGCGTAGAACACGGTAGTACAAGCCGTTTCTTCGGATTTTTCAAAATTGCTGCTTAAACTACTTTTTCCCATTTGAAGCTTTTTTCCCAAAAACTCTAAACGTAGGCAATAATTTTACAGTAATATTTTGATGACAACTGATGGTATTTCTGTATTCTACACCTTAATATTAGTCTTTTCACCAATTTTTAGTCAAATCGAAAGCAAAATTTTTTTCCCCGATTTTATACCCAAGACTATAGTCTTTGGTCTTTTGACAAAAATTGACAAAAATTTTGTGTGGCTTTTTTAACATAATATTATGTAAATCAATGCGTAGAACACGGTAGTACAAGCCGTTTCTTCGGATTTTTCAAAATTGCTGCTTAAACTACTTTTTCCCATTTGAAGCTTTTTTCCCAAAAACTCTAAACGTAGGCAATAATTTTACAGTAATATTTTGATGACAACTGATGGTATTTCTGTATTCTACACCTTAATATTAGTCTTTTCACCAATTTTTAGTCAAATCGAAAGCAAAATTTTTTTTCCCCGATTTTATACCCAAGACTATAGTCTTTGGTCTTTTGACAAAAATTGACAAAAATTTTTGTGTGGCTTTTTTAACATAATATTATGTAAATCAATGCGTAGAACACGGTAGTACAAGCCGTTTCTTCGGATTTTTCAAAATTGCTGCTTAAACTACTTTTTCCCATTTGAAGCTTTTTTCCCAAAAACTCTAAACGTAGGCAATAATTTTACAGTAATATTTTGATGACAACTGATGGTATTTCTGTATTCTACACCTTAATATTAGTCTTTTCACCAATTTTTAGTCAAATCGAAAGCAAAATTTTTTTCCCCGATTTTATACCCAAGACTATAGTCTTTGGTCTTTTGACAAAAATTGACAAAAATTTTGTGTGGCTTTTTTAACATAATATTATGTAAATCAATGCGTAGAACACGGTAGTACAAGCCGTTTCTTCGGATTTTTCAAAATTGCTGCTTAAACTACTTTTTCCCATTTGAAGCTTTTTTCCCAAAAACTCTAAACGTAGGCAATAATTTTACAGTAATATTTTGATGACAACTGATGGTATTTCTGTATTCTACACCTTAATATTAGTCTTTTCACCAATTTTTAGTCAAATCGAAAGCAAAATTTTTTTCCCGATTTTATACCCAAGACTATAGTCTTTGGTCTTTTGACAAAAATTGACAAAAATTTTGTGTGGCTTTTTAACATAATATTATGTAAATCAATGCGTAGAACACGGTAGTACAAGCCGTTTCTTCGGATTTTTCAAAATTGCTGCTTAAACTACTTTTTCCCATTTGAAGCTTTTTTCCCAAAACTCTAAACGTAGGCAATAATTTTACAGTAATATTTTGATGACAACTGATGGTATTTCTGTATTCTACACCTTAATATTAGTCTTTTCACCAATTTTTAGTCAAATCGAAAGCAAAATTTTTTTCCCGATTTTATACCCAAGACTATAGTCTTTGGTCTTTTGACAAAAATTGACAAAAATTTTGTGTGGCTTTTTAACATAATATTATGTAAATCAATGCGTAGAACACGGTAGTACAAGCCGTTTCTTCGGATTTTCAAAATTGCTGCTTAAACTACTTTTTCCCATTTGAAGCTTTTTTCCCAAAACTCTAAACGTAGGCAATAATTTTACAGTAATATTTTGATGACAACTGATGGTATTTCTGTATTCTACACCTTAATATTAGTCTTTTCACCAATTTTTAGTCAAATCGAAAGCAAAATTTTTTTCCCCGATTTTATACCCAAGACTATAGTCTTTGGTCTTTTGACAAAAATTGACAAAAATTTTTGTGTGGCTTTTTAACATAATATTATGTAAATCAATGCGTAGAACACGGTAGTACAAGCCGTTTCTTCGGATTTTTCAAAATTGCTGCTTAAACTACTTTTTCCCATTTGAAGCTTTTTTTCCCAAAAACTCTAAACGTAGGCAATAATTTTACAGTAATATTTTGATGACAACTGATGGTATTTCTGTATTCTACACCTTAATATTAGTCTTTTCACCAATTTTTAGTCAAATCGAAAGCAAAATTTTTTTTCCCGATTTTATACCCAAGACTATAGTCTTTGGTCTTTTGACAAAAATTGACAAAAATTTTTGTGTGGCTTTTTAACATAATATTATGTAAATCAATGCGTAGAACACGGTAGTACAAGCCGTTTCTTCGGATTTTTCAAAATTGCTGCTTAAACTACTTTTTCCCATTTGAAGCTTTTTTTCCCAAAAACTCTAAACGTAGGCAATAATTTTACAGTAATATTTTGATGACAACTGATGGTATTTCTGTATTCTACACCTTAATATTAGTCTTTTCACCAATTTTTAGTCAAATCGAAAGCAAAATTTTTTTCCCCGATTTTATACCCAAGACTATAGTCTTTGGTCTTTTGACAAAAATTGACAAAAATTTTGTGTGGCTTTTTAACATAATATTATGTAAATCAATGCGTAGAACACGGTAGTACAAGCCGTTTCTTCGGATTTTTCAAAATTGCTGCTTAAACTACTTTTTCCCATTTGAAGCTTTTTTCCCAAAAACTCTAAACGTAGGCAATAATTTTACAGTAATATTTTGATGACAACTGATGGTATTTCTGTATTCTACACCTTAATATTAGTCTTTTCACCAATTTTTAGTCAAATCGAAAGCAAAATTTTTTTCCCCGATTTTATACCCAAGACTATAGTCTTTGGTCTTTTGACAAAAATTGACAAAAATTTTTGTGTGGCTTTTTAACATAATATTATGTAAATCAATGCGTAGAACACGGTAGTACAAGCCGTTTCTTCGGATTTTTCAAAATTGCTGCTTAAACTACTTTTTCCCATTTGAAGCTTTTTTCCCAAAACTCTAAACGTAGGCAATAATTTTACAGTAATATTTTGATGACAACTGATGGTATTTCTGTATTCTACACCTTAATATTAGTCTTTTCACCAATTTTTAGTCAAATCGAAAGCAAAATTTTTTTCCCGATTTTATACCCAAGACTATAGTCTTTGGTCTTTTGACAAAATTGACAAAAATTTTGTGTGGCTTTTTAACATAATATTATGTAAATCAATGCGTAGAACACGGTAGTACAAGCCGTTTCTTCGATTTTTCAAAATTGCTGCTTAAACTACTTTTTCCCATTTGAAGCTTTTTTCCCAAAAACTCTAAACGTAGGCAATAATTTTACAGTAATATTTTGATGACAACTGATGGTATTTCTGTATTCTACACCTTAATATTAGTCTTTTCACCAATTTTTAGTCAAATCGAAAGCAAAATTTTTTTCCCCGATTTTATACCCAAGACTATAGTCTTTGGTCTTTTGACAAAAATTGACAAAAATTTTTGTGTGGCTTTTTAACATAATATTATGTAAATCAATGCGTAGAACACGGTAGTACAAGCCGTTTCTTCGGATTTTTCAAAATTGCTGCTTAAACTACTTTTTCCCATTTGAAGCTTTTTTCCCAAAAACTCTAAACGTAGGCAATAATTTTACAGTAATATTTTGATGACAACTGATGGTATTTCTGTATTCTACACCTTAATATTAGTCTTTTCACCAATTTTTAGTCAAATCGAAAGCAAAATTTTTTTCCCCGATTTTATACCCAAGACTATAGTCTTTGGTCTTTTGACAAAAATTGACAAAAATTTTGTGTGGCTTTTTTAACATAATATTATGTAAATCAATGCGTAGAACACGGTAGTACAAGCCGTTTCTTCGGATTTTTCAAAATTGCTGCTTAAACTACTTTTTTCCCATTTGAAGCTTTTTTCCCAAAAACTCTAAACGTAGGCAATAATTTTACAGTAATATTTTGATGACAACTGATGGTATTTCTGTATTCTACACCTTAATATTAGTCTTTTCACCAATTTTTAGTCAAATCGAAAGCAAAATTTTTTTCCCCGATTTTATACCCAAGACTATAGTCTTTGGTCTTTTGACAAAAATTGACAAAAAATTTTGTGTGGCTTTTTTAACATAATATTATGTAAATCAATGCGTAGAACACGGTAGTACAAGCCGTTTCTTCGGATTTTTCAAAATTGCTGCTTAAACTACTTTTTCCCATTTGAAGCTTTTTTTCCCAAAAACTCTAAACGTAGGCAATAATTTTACAGTAATATTTTGATGACAACTGATGGTATTTCTGTATTCTACACCTTAATATTAGTCTTTTCACCAATTTTTAGTCAAATCGAAAGCAAAATTTTTTTCCCCGATTTTATACCCAAGACTATAGTCTTTGGTCTTTTGACAAAAATTGACAAAAATTTTGTGTGGCTTTTTAACATAATATTATGTAAATCAATGCGTAGAACACGGTAGTACAAGCCGTTTCTTCGGATTTTTCAAAATTGCTGCTTAAACTACTTTTTCCCATTTGAAGCTTTTTTCCCAAAAACTCTAAACGTAGGCAATAATTTTACAGTAATATTTTGATGACAACTGATGGTATTTCTGTATTCTACACCTTAATATTAGTCTTTTCACCAATTTTTAGTCAAATCGAAAGCAAAATTTTTTTTCCCGATTTTATACCCAAGACTATAGTCTTTGGTCTTTTGACAAAAATTGACAAAAATTTTGTGTGGCTTTTTAACATAATATTATGTAAATCAATGCGTAGAACACGGTAGTACAAGCCGTTTCTTCGGATTTTTCAAAATTGCTGCTTAAACTACTTTTTCCCATTTGAAGCTTTTTTCCCAAAAACTCTAAACGTAGGCAATAATTTTACAGTAATATTTTGATGACAACTGATGGTATTTCTGTATTCTACACCTTAATATTAGTCTTTTCACCAATTTTAGTCAAATCGAAAGCAAAATTTTTTTTCCCGATTTTATACCCAAGACTATAGTCTTTGGTCTTTTGACAAAAATTGACAAAAATTTTGTGTGGCTTTTTTAACATAATATTATGTAAATCAATGCGTAGAACACGGTAGTACAAGCCGTTTCTTCGGATTTTTCAAAATTGCTGCTTAAACTACTTTTTCCCATTTGAAGCTTTTTTCCCAAAAACTCTAAACGTAGGCAATAATTTTACAGTAATATTTTGATGACAACTGATGGTATTTCTGTATTCTACACCTTAATATTAGTCTTTTCACCAATTTTTAGTCAAATCGAAAGCAAAATTTTTTTCCCCGATTTTATACCCAAGACTATAGTCTTTGGTCTTTTGACAAAAATTGACAAAAATTTTTGTGTGGCTTTTTAACATAATATTATGTAAATCAATGCGTAGAACACGGTAGTACAAGCCGTTTCTTCGGATTTTTCAAAATTGCTGCTTAAACTACTTTTTCCCATTTGAAGCTTTTTTCCCAAAAACTCTAAACGTAGGCAATAATTTTACAGTAATATTTTGATGACAACTGATGGTATTTCTGTATTCTACACCTTAATATTAGTCTTTTCACCAATTTTTAGTCAAATCGAAAGCAAAATTTTTTTCCCGATTTTATACCCAAGACTATAGTCTTTGGTCTTTTGACAAAAATTGACAAAAATTTTGTGTGGCTTTTTAACATAATATTATGTAAATCAATGCGTAGAACACGGTAGTACAAGCCGTTTCTTCGGATTTTTCAAAATTGCTGCTTAAACTACTTTTTCCCATTTGAAGCTTTTTTTCCCAAAAACTCTAAACGTAGGCAATAATTTTACAGTAATATTTTGATGACAACTGATGGTATTTCTGTATTCTACACCTTAATATTAGTCTTTTCACCAATTTTTAGTCAAATCGAAAGCAAAATTTTTTTCCCCGATTTTATACCCAAGACTATAGTCTTTGGTCTTTTGACAAAAATTGACAAAAATTTTGTGTGGCTTTTTTAACATAATATTATGTAAATCAATGCGTAGAACACGGTAGTACAAGCCGTTTCTTCGGATTTTCAAAATTGCTGCTTAAACTACTTTTTCCCATTTGAAGCTTTTTTCCCAAAAACTCTAAACGTAGGCAATAATTTTACAGTAATATTTTGATGACAACTGATGGTATTTCTGTATTCTACACCTTAATATTAGTCTTTTCACCAATTTTTAGTCAAATCGAAAGCAAAATTTTTTTCCCCGATTTTATACCCAAGACTATAGTCTTTGGTCTTTTGACAAAAATTGACAAAAATTTTGTGTGGCTTTTTAACATAATATTATGTAAATCAATGCGTAGAACACGGTAGTACAAGCCGTTTCTTCGGATTTTTCAAAATTGCTGCTTAAACTACTTTTTCCCATTTGAAGCTTTTTTCCCAAAACTCTAAACGTAGGCAATAATTTTACAGTAATATTTTGATGACAACTGATGGTATTTCTGTATTCTACACCTTAATATTAGTCTTTTCACCAATTTTTAGTCAAATCGAAAGCAAAATTTTTTTCCCCGATTTTATACCCAAGACTATAGTCTTTGGTCTTTTGACAAAATTGACAAAAATTTTTGTGTGGCTTTTTTAACATAATATTATGTAAATCAATGCGTAGAACACGGTAGTACAAGCCGTTTCTTCGGATTTTTCAAAATTGCTGCTTAAACTACTTTTTCCCATTTGAAGCTTTTTTTCCCAAAACTCTAAACGTAGGCAATAATTTTACAGTAATATTTTGATGACAACTGATGGTATTTCTGTATTCTACACCTTAATATTAGTCTTTTCACCAATTTTTAGTCAAATCGAAAGCAAAATTTTTTTCCCGATTTTATACCCAAGACTATAGTCTTTGGTCTTTTGACAAAAATTGACAAAAATTTTGTGTGGCTTTTTAACATAATATTATGTAAATCAATGCGTAGAACACGGTAGTACAAGCCGTTTCTTCGGATTTTCAAAATTGCTGCTTAAACTACTTTTTCCCATTTGAAGCTTTTTTCCCAAAAACTCTAAACGTAGGCAATAATTTTACAGTAATATTTTGATGACAACTGATGGTATTTCTGTATTCTACACCTTAATATTAGTCTTTTCACCAATTTTTAGTCAAATCGAAAGCAAAATTTTTTTCCCGATTTTATACCCAAGACTATAGTCTTTGGTCTTTTGACAAAAATTGACAAAAATTTTTGTGTGGCTTTTTTAACATAATATTATGTAAATCAATGCGTAGAACACGGTAGTACAAGCCGTTTCTTCGGATTTTTCAAAATTGCTGCTTAAACTACTTTTTCCCATTTGAAGCTTTTTTTCCCAAAAACTCTAAACGTAGGCAATAATTTTACAGTAATATTTTGATGACAACTGATGGTATTTCTGTATTCTACACCTTAATATTAGTCTTTTCACCAATTTTTAGTCAAATCGAAAGCAAAATTTTTTTCCCCGATTTTATACCCAAGACTATAGTCTTTGGTCTTTTGACAAAAATTGACAAAAATTTTTGTGTGCCTTTTTAACATAATATTATGTAAATCAATGCGTAGAACACGGTAGTACAAGCCGTTTCTTCGGATTTTTCAAAATTGCTGCTTAAACTACTTTTTCCCATTTGAAGCTTTTTTTCCCAAAACTCTAAACGTAGGCAATAATTTTACAGTAATATTTTGATGACAACTGATGGTATTTCTGTATTCTACACCTTAATATTAGTCTTTTCACCAATTTTTAGTCAAATCGAAAGCAAAATTTTTTTCCCCGATTTTATACCCAAGACTATAGTCTTTGGTCTTTTGACAAAAATTGACAAAAATTTTGTGTGGCTTTTTAACATAATATTATGTAAATCAATGCGTAGAACACGGTAGTACAAGCCGTTTCTTCGGATTTTTCAAAATTGCTGCTTAAACTACTTTTTCCCATTTGAAGCTTTTTTTCCCAAAACTCTAAACGTAGGCAATAATTTTACAGTAATATTTTGATGACAACTGATGGTATTTCTGTATTCTACACCTTAATATTAGTCTTTTCACCAATTTTTAGTCAAATCGAAAGCAAAATTTTTTTTCCCCGATTTTATACCCAAGACTATAGTCTTTGGTCTTTTGACAAAAATTGACAAAAATTTTTGTGTGGCTTTTTAACATAATATTATGTAAATCAATGCGTAGAACACGGTAGTACAAGCCGTTTCTTCGGATTTTTCAAAATTGCTGCTTAAACTACTTTTTCCCATTTGAAGCTTTTTTCCCAAAACTCTAAACGTAGGCAATAATTTTACAGTAATATTTTGATGACAACTGATGGTATTTCTGTATTCTACACCTTAATATTAGTCTTTTCACCAATTTTTAGTCAAATCGAAAGCAAAATTTTTTTCCCCGATTTTATACCCAAGACTATAGTCTTTGGTCTTTTGACAAAAATTGACAAAAATTTTGTGTGGCTTTTTAACATAATATTATGTAAATCAATGCGTAGAACACGGTAGTACAAGCCGTTTCTTCGGATTTTTCAAAATTGCTGCTTAAACTACTTTTTCCCATTTGAAGCTTTTTTCCCAAAACTCTAAACGTAGGCAATAATTTTACAGTAATATTTTGATGACAACTGATGGTATTTCTGTATTCTACACCTTAATATTAGTCTTTTCACCAATTTTTAGTCAAATCGAAAGCAAAATTTTTTTCCCGATTTTATACCCAAGACTATAGTCTTTGGTCTTTTGACAAAAATTGACAAAAATTTTTGTGTGGCTTTTTAACATAATATTATGTAAATCAATGCGTAGAACACGGTAGTACAAGCCGTTTCTTCGGATTTTTCAAAATTGCTGCTTAAACTACTTTTTCCCATTTGAAGCTTTTTTCCCAAAAACTCTAAACGTAGGCAATAATTTTACAGTAATATTTTGATGACAACTGATGGTATTTCTGTATTCTACACCTTAATATTAGTCTTTTCACCAATTTTTAGTCAAATCGAAAGCAAAATTTTTTTCCCCGATTTTATACCCAAGACTATAGTCTTTGGTCTTTTGACAAAAATTGACAAAAATTTTGTGTGGCTTTTTAACATAATATTATGTAAATCAATGCGTAGAACACGGTAGTACAAGCCGTTTCTTCGGATTTTTCAAAATTGCTGCTTAAACTACTTTTTCCCATTTGAAGCTTTTTTCCCAAAAACTCTAAACGTAGGCAATAATTTTACAGTAATATTTTGATGACAACTGATGGTATTTCTGTATTCTACACCTTAATATTAGTCTTTTCACCAATTTTTAGTCAAATCGAAAGCAAAATTTTTTTCCCCGATTTTATACCCAAGACTATAGTCTTTGGTCTTTTGACAAAAATTGACAAAAATTTTTGTGTGGCTTTTTAACATAATATTATGTAAATCAATGCGTAGAACACGGTAGTACAAGCCGTTTCTTCGGATTTTTCAAAATTGCTGCTTAAACTACTTTTTCCCATTTGAAGCTTTTTTCCCAAAAACTCTAAACGTAGGCAATAATTTTACAGTAATATTTTGATGACAACTGATGGTATTTCTGTATTCTACACCTTAATATTAGTCTTTTCACCAATTTTTAGTCAAATCGAAAGCAAAATTTTTTTCCCCGATTTTATACCCAAGACTATAGTCTTTGGTCTTTTGACAAAAATTGACAAAAATTTTGTGTGGCTTTTTTAACATAATATTATGTAAATCAATGCGTAGAACACGGTAGTACAAGCCGTTTCTTCGGATTTTTCAAAATTGCTGCTTAAACTACTTTTTCCCATTTGAAGCTTTTTTCCCAAAAACTCTAAACGTAGGCAATAATTTTACAGTAATATTTTGATGACAACTGATGGTATTTCTGTATTCTACACCTTAATATTAGTCTTTTCACCAATTTTTAGTCAAATCGAAAGCAAAATTTTTTTCCCCGATTTTATACCCAAGACTATAGTCTTTGGTCTTTTGACAAAAATTGACAAAAATTTTGTGTGGCTTTTTTAACATAATATTATGTAAATCAATGCGTAGAACACGGTAGTACAAGCCGTTTCTTCGGATTTTTCAAAATTGCTGCTTAAACTACTTTTTCCCATTTGAAGCTTTTTTCCCAAAAACTCTAAACGTAGGCAATAATTTTACAGTAATATTTTGATGACAACTGATGGTATTTCTGTATTCTACACCTTAATATTAGTCTTTTCACCAATTTTTAGTCAAATCGAAAGCAAAATTTTTTTTCCCGATTTTATACCCAAGACTATAGTCTTTGGTCTTTTGACAAAAATTGACAAAAATTTTTGTGTGGCTTTTTAACATAATATTATGTAAATCAATGCGTAGAACACGGTAGTACAAGCCGTTTCTTCGATTTTTCAAAATTGCTGCTTAAACTACTTTTTCCCATTTGAAGCTTTTTTTCCCAAAACTCTAAACGTAGGCAATAATTTTACAGTAATATTTTGATGACAACTGATGGTATTTCTGTATTCTACACCTTAATATTAGTCTTTTCACCAATTTTTAGTCAAATCGAAAGCAAAATTTTTTTCCCCGATTTTATACCCAAGACTATAGTCTTTGGTCTTTTGACAAAAATTGACAAAAATTTTTGTGTGGCTTTTTAACATAATATTATGTAAATCAATGCGTAGAACACGGTAGTACAAGCCGTTTCTTCGGATTTTTCAAAATTGCTGCTTAAACTACTTTTTCCCATTTGAAGCTTTTTTTCCCAAAAACTCTAAACGTAGGCAATAATTTTACAGTAATATTTTGATGACAACTGATGGTATTTCTGTATTCTACACCTTAATATTAGTCTTTTCACCAATTTTTAGTCAAATCGAAAGCAAAATTTTTTTCCCCGATTTTATACCCAAGACTATAGTCTTTGGTCTTTTGACAAAAATTGACAAAAATTTTGTGTGGCTTTTTTAACATAATATTATGTAAATCAATGCGTAGAACACGGTAGTACAAGCCGTTTCTTCGGATTTTTCAAAATTGCTGCTTAAACTACTTTTTCCCATTTGAAGCTTTTTTCCCAAAACTCTAAACGTAGGCAATAATTTTACAGTAATATTTTGATGACAACTGATGGTATTTCTGTATTCTACACCTTAATATTAGTCTTTTCACCAATTTTTAGTCAAATCGAAAGCAAAATTTTTTTCCCCGATTTTATACCCAAGACTATAGTCTTTGGTCTTTTGACAAAAATTGACAAAAATTTTTGTGTGGCTTTTTAACATAATATTATGTAAATCAATGCGTAGAACACGGTAGTACAAGCCGTTTCTTCGGATTTTTCAAAATTGCTGCTTAAACTACTTTTTCCCATTTGAAGCTTTTTTCCCAAAAACTCTAAACGTAGGCAATAATTTTACAGTAATATTTTGATGACAACTGATGGTATTTCTGTATTCTACACCTTAATATTAGTCTTTTCACCAATTTTTAGTCAAATCGAAAGCAAAATTTTTTTCCCCGATTTTATACCCAAGACTATAGTCTTTGGTCTTTTGACAAAATTGACAAAAATTTTGTGTGGCTTTTTAACATAATATTATGTAAATCAATGCGTAGAACACGGTAGTACAAGCCGTTTCTTCGGATTTTCAAAATTGCTGCTTAAACTACTTTTTCCCATTTGAAGCTTTTTTCCCAAAACTCTAAACGTAGGCAATAATTTTACAGTAATATTTTGATGACAACTGATGGTATTTCTGTATTCTACACCTTAATATTAGTCTTTTCACCAATTTTTAGTCAAATCGAAAGCAAAATTTTTTTTCCCGATTTTATACCCAAGACTATAGTCTTTGGTCTTTTGACAAAAATTGACAAAAATTTTGTGTGGCTTTTTAACATAATATTATGTAAATCAATGCGTAGAACACGGTAGTACAAGCCGTTTCTTCGGATTTTTCAAAATTGCTGCTTAAACTACTTTTTCCCATTTGAAGCTTTTTTTCCAAAAACTCTAAACGTAGGCAATAATTTTACAGTAATATTTTGATGACAACTGATGGTATTTCTGTATTCTACACCTTAATATTAGTCTTTTCACCAATTTTTAGTCAAATCGAAAGCAAAATTTTTTTCCCCGATTTTATACCCAAGACTATAGTCTTTGGTCTTTTGACAAAAATTGACAAAAATTTTGTGTGGCTTTTTAACATAATATTATGTAAATCAATGCGTAGAACACGGTAGTACAAGCCGTTTCTTCGGATTTTTCAAAATTGCTGCTTAAACTACTTTTTCCCATTTGAAGCTTTTTTTCCCAAAAACTCTAAACGTAGGCAATAATTTTACAGTAATATTTTGATGACAACTGATGGTATTTCTGTATTCTACACCTTAATATTAGTCTTTTCACCAATTTTTAGTCAAATCGAAAGCAAAATTTTTTTTCCCCGATTTTATACCCAAGACTATAGTCTTTGGTCTTTTGACAAAAATTGACAAAAATTTTGTGTGGCTTTTTAACATAATATTATGTAAATCAATGCGTAGAACACGGTAGTACAAGCCGTTTCTTCGGATTTTTCAAAATTGCTGCTTAAACTACTTTTTCCCATTTGAAGCTTTTTTCCCAAAAACTCTAAACGTAGGCAATAATTTTACAGTAATATTTTGATGACAACTGATGGTATTTCTGTATTCTACACCTTAATATTAGTCTTTTCACCAATTTTTAGTCAAATCGAAAGCAAAATTTTTTTCCCCGATTTTATACCCAAGACTATAGTCTTTGGTCTTTTGACAAAAATTGACAAAAATTTTTGTGTGGCTTTTTAACATAATATTATGTAAATCAATGCGTAGAACACGGTAGTACAAGCCGTTTCTTCGGATTTTTCAAAATTGCTGCTTAAACTACTTTTTCCCATTTGAAGCTTTTTTCCCAAAAACTCTAAACGTAGGCAATAATTTTACAGTAATATTTTGATGACAACTGATGGTATTTCTGTATTCTACACCTTAATATTAGTCTTTTCACCAATTTTTAGTCAAATCGAAAGCAAAATTTTTTTCCCCGATTTTATACCCAAGACTATAGTCTTTGGTCTTTTGACAAAAATTGACAAAAATTTTTGTGTGGCTTTTTAACATAATATTATGTAAATCAATGCGTAGAACACGGTAGTACAAGCCGTTTCTTCGGATTTTTCAAAATTGCTGCTTAAACTACTTTTTCCCATTTGAAGCTTTTTTCCCAAAAACTCTAAACGTAGGCAATAATTTTACAGTAATATTTTGATGACAACTGATGGTATTTCTGTATTCTACACCTTAATATTAGTCTTTTCACCAATTTTTAGTCAAATCGAAAGCAAAATTTTTTTCCCCGATTTTATACCCAAGACTATAGTCTTTGGTCTTTTGACAAAAATTGACAAAAATTTTTGTGTGGCTTTTTAACATAATATTATGTAAATCAATGCGTAGAACACGGTAGTACAAGCCGTTTCTTCGGATTTTTCAAAATTGCTGCTTAAACTACTTTTTCCCATTTGAAGCTTTTTTTCCCAAAAACTCTAAACGTAGGCAATAATTTTACAGTAATATTTTGATGACAACTGATGGTATTTCTGTATTCTACACCTTAATATTAGTCTTTTCACCAATTTTTAGTCAAATCGAAAGCAAAATTTTTTTCCCCGATTTTATACCCAAGACTATAGTCTTTGGTCTTTTGACAAAAATTGACAAAAATTTTGTGTGGCTTTTTTAACATAATATTATGTAAATCAATGCGTAGAACACGGTAGTACAAGCCGTTTCTTCGGATTTTTCAAAATTGCTGCTTAAACTACTTTTTCCCATTTGAAGCTTTTTTTCCCAAAAACTCTAAACGTAGGCAATAATTTTACAGTAATATTTTGATGACAACTGATGGTATTTCTGTATTCTACACCTTAATATTAGTCTTTTCACCAATTTTTAGTCAAATCGAAAGCAAAATTTTTTTCCCCGATTTTATACCCAAGACTATAGTCTTTGGTCTTTTGACAAAAATTGACAAAAAATTTTGTGTGGCTTTTTAACATAATATTATGTAAATCAATGCGTAGAACACGGTAGTACAAGCCGTTTCTTCGGATTTTTCAAAATTGCTGCTTAAACTACTTTTTCCCATTTGAAGCTTTTTTTCCCAAAACTCTAAACGTAGGCAATAATTTTACAGTAATATTTTGATGACAACTGATGGTATTTCTGTATTCTACACCTTAATATTAGTCTTTTCACCAATTTTTAGTCAAATCGAAAGCAAAATTTTTTTCCCCGATTTTATACCCAAGACTATAGTCTTTGGTCTTTTGACAAAAATTGACAAAAATTTTGTGTGGCTTTTTAACATAATATTATGTAAATCAATGCGTAGAACACGGTAGTACAAGCCGTTTCTTCGGATTTTTCAAAATTGCTGCTTAAACTACTTTTTCCCATTTGAAGCTTTTTTCCCAAAAACTCTAAACGTAGGCAATAATTTTACAGTAATATTTTGATGACAACTGATGGTATTTCTGTATTCTACACCTTAATATTAGTCTTTTCACCAATTTTTAGTCAAATCGAAAGCAAAATTTTTTTTCCCGATTTTATACCCAAGACTATAGTCTTTGGTCTTTTGACAAAAATTGACAAAAATTTTGTGTGGCTTTTTAACATAATATTATGTAAATCAATGCGTAGAACACGGTAGTACAAGCCGTTTCTTCGATTTTTCAAAATTGCTGCTTAAACTACTTTTTCCCATTTGAAGCTTTTTTTCCAAAAACTCTAAACGTAGGCAATAATTTTACAGTAATATTTTGATGACAACTGATGGTATTTCTGTATTCTACACCTTAATATTAGTCTTTTCACCAATTTTTAGTCAAATCGAAAGCAAAATTTTTTTTCCCGATTTTATACCCAAGACTATAGTCTTTGGTCTTTTGACAAAAATTGACAAAAATTTTGTGTGGCTTTTTAACATAATATTATGTAAATCAATGCGTAGAACACGGTAGTACAAGCCGTTTCTTCGGATTTTTCAAAATTGCTGCTTAAACTACTTTTTCCCATTTGAAGCTTTTTTCCCAAAAACTCTAAACGTAGGCAATAATTTTACAGTAATATTTTGATGACAACTGATGGTATTTCTGTATTCTACACCTTAATATTAGTCTTTTCACCAATTTTTAGTCAAATCGAAAGCAAAATTTTTTTCCCCGATTTTATACCCAAGACTATAGTCTTTGGTCTTTTGACAAAAATTGACAAAAATTTTTGTGTGGCTTTTTAACATAATATTATGTAAATCAATGCGTAGAACACGGTAGTACAAGCCGTTTCTTCGGATTTTTCAAAATTGCTGCTTAAACTACTTTTTCCCATTTGAAGCTTTTTTTCCAAAAACTCTAAACGTAGGCAATAATTTTACAGTAATATTTTGATGACAACTGATGGTATTTCTGTATTCTACACCTTAATATTAGTCTTTTCACCAATTTTTAGTCAAATCGAAAGCAAAATTTTTTTCCCGATTTTATACCCAAGACTATAGTCTTTGGTCTTTTGACAAAAATTGACAAAAATTTTTGTGTGGCTTTTTTAACATAATATTATGTAAATCAATGCGTAGAACACGGTAGTACAAGCCGTTTCTTCGGATTTTTCAAAATTGCTGCTTAAACTACTTTTTCCCATTTGAAGCTTTTTTCCCAAAAACTCTAAACGTAGGCAATAATTTTACAGTAATATTTTGATGACAACTGATGGTATTTCTGTATTCTACACCTTAATATTAGTCTTTTCACCAATTTTTAGTCAAATCGAAAGCAAAATTTTTTTCCCCGATTTTATACCCAAGACTATAGTCTTTGGTCTTTTGACAAAAATTGACAAAAATTTTGTGTGGCTTTTTTAACATAATATTATGTAAATCAATGCGTAGAACACGGTAGTACAAGCCGTTTCTTCGGATTTTTCAAAATTGCTGCTTAAACTACTTTTTCCCATTTGAAGCTTTTTTCCCAAAAACTCTAAACGTAGGCAATAATTTTACAGTAATATTTTGATGACAACTGATGGTATTTCTGTATTCTACACCTTAATATTAGTCTTTTCACCAATTTTTAGTCAAATCGAAAGCAAAATTTTTTTCCCCGATTTTATACCCAAGACTATAGTCTTTGGTCTTTTGACAAAAATTGACAAAAATTTTGTGTGGCTTTTTAACATAATATTATGTAAATCAATGCGTAGAACACGGTAGTACAAGCCGTTTCTTCGGATTTTTCAAAATTGCTGCTTAAACTACTTTTTCCCATTTGAAGCTTTTTTCCCAAAAACTCTAAACGTAGGCAATAATTTTACAGTAATATTTTGATGACAACTGATGGTATTTCTGTATTCTACACCTTAATATTAGTCTTTTCACCAATTTTTAGTCAAATCGAAAGCAAAATTTTTTTTCCCCGATTTTATACCCAAGACTATAGTCTTTGGTCTTTTGACAAAAATTGACAAAAATTTTTGTGTGGCTTTTTAACATAATATTATGTAAATCAATGCGTAGAACACGGTAGTACAAGCCGTTTCTTCGGATTTTTCAAAATTGCTGCTTAAACTACTTTTTCCCATTTGAAGCTTTTTTTCCCAAAAACTCTAAACGTAGGCAATAATTTTACAGTAATATTTTGATGACAACTGATGGTATTTCTGTATTCTACACCTTAATATTAGTCTTTTCACCAATTTTTAGTCAAATCGAAAGCAAAATTTTTTCCCCGATTTTATACCCAAGACTATAGTCTTTGGTCTTTTGACAAAAATTGACAAAAAATTTTGTGTGGCTTTTTAACATAATATTATGTAAATCAATGCGTAGAACACGGTAGTACAAGCCGTTTCTTCGGATTTTTCAAAATTGCTGCTTAAACTACTTTTTCCCATTTGAAGCTTTTTTTCCCAAAAACTCTAAACGTAGGCAATAATTTTACAGTAATATTTTGATGACAACTGATGGTATTTCTGTATTCTACACCTTAATATTAGTCTTTTCACCAATTTTTAGTCAAATCGAAAGCAAAATTTTTTTCCCCGATTTTATACCCAAGACTATAGTCTTTGGTCTTTTGACAAAAATTGACAAAAATTTTTGTGTGGCTTTTTTAACATAATATTATGTAAATCAATGCGTAGAACACGGTAGTACAAGCCGTTTCTTCGGATTTTTCAAAATTGCTGCTTAAACTACTTTTTCCCATTTGAAGCTTTTTTTCCCAAAAACTCTAAACGTAGGCAATAATTTTACAGTAATATTTTGATGACAACTGATGGTATTTCTGTATTCTACACCTTAATATTAGTCTTTTCACCAATTTTTAGTCAAATCGAAAGCAAAATTTTTTTCCCCGATTTTATACCCAAGACTATAGTCTTTGGTCTTTTGACAAAAATTGACAAAAATTTTTGTGTGGCTTTTTTAACATAATATTATGTAAATCAATGCGTAGAACACGGTAGTACAAGCCGTTTCTTCGGATTTTTCAAAATTGCTGCTTAAACTACTTTTTCCCATTTGAAGCTTTTTTTCCCAAAAACTCTAAACGTAGGCAATAATTTTACAGTAATATTTTGATGACAACTGATGGTATTTCTGTATTCTACACCTTAATATTAGTCTTTTCACCAATTTTTAGTCAAATCGAAAGCAAAATTTTTTTCCCCGATTTTATACCCAAGACTATAGTCTTTGGTCTTTTGACAAAAATTGACAAAAATTTTGTGTGGCTTTTTAACATAATATTATGTAAATCAATGCGTAGAACACGGTAGTACAAGCCGTTTCTTCGATTTTTCAAAATTGCTGCTTAAACTACTTTTTCCCATTTGAAGCTTTTTTCCCAAAAACTCTAAACGTAGGCAATAATTTTACAGTAATATTTTGATGACAACTGATGGTATTTCTGTATTCTACACCTTAATATTAGTCTTTTCACCAATTTTTAGTCAAATCGAAAGCAAAATTTTTTTTCCCCGATTTTATACCCAAGACTATAGTCTTTGGTCTTTTGACAAAAATTGACAAAAATTTTGTGTGGCTTTTTTAACATAATATTATGTAAATCAATGCGTAGAACACGGTAGTACAAGCCGTTTCTTCGGATTTTTCAAAATTGCTGCTTAAACTACTTTTTCCCATTTGAAGCTTTTTTTCCAAAAACTCTAAACGTAGGCAATAATTTTACAGTAATATTTTGATGACAACTGATGGTATTTCTGTATTCTACACCTTAATATTAGTCTTTTCACCAATTTTTAGTCAAATCGAAAGCAAAATTTTTTTCCCCGATTTTATACCCAAGACTATAGTCTTTGGTCTTTTGACAAAAATTGACAAAAATTTTGTGTGGCTTTTTTAACATAATATTATGTAAATCAATGCGTAGAACACGGTAGTACAAGCCGTTTCTTCGGATTTTTCAAAATTGCTGCTTAAACTACTTTTTCCCATTTGAAGCTTTTTTCCCAAAAACTCTAAACGTAGGCAATAATTTTACAGTAATATTTTGATGACAACTGATGGTATTTCTGTATTCTACACCTTAATATTAGTCTTTTCACCAATTTTTAGTCAAATCGAAAGCAAAATTTTTTTCCCCGATTTTATACCCAAGACTATAGTCTTTGGTCTTTTGACAAAAATTGACAAAAAATTTTGTGTGGCTTTTTTAACATAATATTATGTAAATCAATGCGTAGAACACGGTAGTACAAGCCGTTTCTTCGGATTTTTCAAAATTGCTGCTTAAACTACTTTTTCCCATTTGAAGCTTTTTTTCCCAAAAACTCTAAACGTAGGCAATAATTTTACAGTAATATTTTGATGACAACTGATGGTATTTCTGTATTCTACACCTTAATATTAGTCTTTTCACCAATTTTTAGTCAAATCGAAAGCAAAATTTTTTTCCCCGATTTTATACCCAAGACTATAGTCTTTGGTCTTTTGACAAAAATTGACAAAAATTTTTGTGTGGCTTTTTTAACATAATATTATGTAAATCAATGCGTAGAACACGGTAGTACAAGCCGTTTCTTCGGATTTTTCAAAATTGCTGCTTAAACTACTTTTTCCCATTTGAAGCTTTTTTTCCCAAAAACTCTAAACGTAGGCAATAATTTTACAGTAATATTTTGATGACAACTGATGGTATTTCTGTATTCTACACCTTAATATTAGTCTTTTCACCAATTTTTAGTCAAATCGAAAGCAAAATTTTTTTTCCCGATTTTATACCCAAGACTATAGTCTTTGGTCTTTTGACAAAAATTGACAAAAATTTTTGTGTGGCTTTTTAACATAATATTATGTAAATCAATGCGTAGAACACGGTAGTACAAGCCGTTTCTTCGGATTTTTCAAAATTGCTGCTTAAACTACTTTTTCCCATTTGAAGCTTTTTTTCCCAAAAACTCTAAACGTAGGCAATAATTTTACAGTAATATTTTGATGACAACTGATGGTATTTCTGTATTCTACACCTTAATATTAGTCTTTTCACCAATTTTTAGTCAAATCGAAAGCAAAATTTTTTTCCCCGATTTTATACCCAAGACTATAGTCTTTGGTCTTTTGACAAAAATTGACAAAAATTTTTGTGTGGCTTTTTTAACATAATATTATGTAAATCAATGCGTAGAACACGGTAGTACAAGCCGTTTCTTCGGATTTTTCAAAATTGCTGCTTAAACTACTTTTTCCCATTTGAAGCTTTTTTCCCAAAAACTCTAAACGTAGGCAATAATTTTACAGTAATATTTTGATGACAACTGATGGTATTTCTGTATTCTACACCTTAATATTAGTCTTTTCACCAATTTTTAGTCAAATCGAAAGCAAAATTTTTTTTCCCCGATTTTATACCCAAGACTATAGTCTTTGGTCTTTTGACAAAAATTGACAAAAAATTTTTGTGTGGCTTTTTTAACATAATATTATGTAAATCAATGCGTAGAACACGGTAGTACAAGCCGTTTCTTCGGATTTTTCAAAATTGCTGCTTAAACTACTTTTTCCCATTTGAAGCTTTTTTCCCAAAAACTCTAAACGTAGGCAATAATTTTACAGTAATATTTTGATGACAACTGATGGTATTTCTGTATTCTACACCTTAATATTAGTCTTTTCACCAATTTTTAGTCAAATCGAAAGCAAAATTTTTTTTCCCGATTTTATACCCAAGACTATAGTCTTTGGTCTTTTGACAAAAATTGACAAAAATTTTGTGTGGCTTTTTTAACATAATATTATGTAAATCAATGCGTAGAACACGGTAGTACAAGCCGTTTCTTCGGATTTTTCAAAATTGCTGCTTAAACTACTTTTTCCCATTTGAAGCTTTTTTTCCCAAAAACTCTAAACGTAGGCAATAATTTTACAGTAATATTTTGATGACAACTGATGGTATTTCTGTATTCTACACCTTAATATTAGTCTTTTCACCAATTTTTAGTCAAATCGAAAGCAAAATTTTTTTCCCGATTTTATACCCAAGACTATAGTCTTTGGTCTTTTGACAAAAATTGACAAAAATTTTGTGTGGCTTTTTAACATAATATTATGTAAATCAATGCGTAGAACACGGTAGTACAAGCCGTTTCTTCGGATTTTTCAAAATTGCTGCTTAAACTACTTTTTCCCATTTGAAGCTTTTTTTCCCAAAAACTCTAAACGTAGGCAATAATTTTACAGTAATATTTTGATGACAACTGATGGTATTTCTGTATTCTACACCTTAATATTAGTCTTTTCACCAATTTTTAGTCAAATCGAAAGCAAAATTTTTTTCCCGATTTTATACCCAAGACTATAGTCTTTGGTCTTTTGACAAAAATTGACAAAATTTTTGTGTGGCTTTTTTAACATAATATTATGTAAATCAATGCGTAGAACACGGTAGTACAAGCCGTTTCTTCGGATTTTTCAAAATTGCTGCTTAAACTACTTTTTCCCATTTGAAGCTTTTTTTCCCAAAAACTCTAAACGTAGGCAATAATTTTACAGTAATATTTTGATGACAACTGATGGTATTTCTGTATTCTACACCTTAATATTAGTCTTTTCACCAATTTTTAGTCAAATCGAAAGCAAAATTTTTTTCCCCGATTTTATACCCAAGACTATAGTCTTTGGTCTTTTGACAAAAATTGACAAAAATTTTGTGTGGCTTTTTTAACATAATATTATGTAAATCAATGCGTAGAACACGGTAGTACAAGCCGTTTCTTCGGATTTTTCAAAATTGCTGCTTAAACTACTTTTTCCCATTTGAAGCTTTTTTTCCCAAAAACTCTAAACGTAGGCAATAATTTTACAGTAATATTTTGATGACAACTGATGGTATTTCTGTATTCTACACCTTAATATTAGTCTTTTCACCAATTTTTAGTCAAATCGAAAGCAAAATTTTTTTTCCCGATTTTATACCCAAGACTATAGTCTTTGGTCTTTTGACAAAAATTGACAAAAATTTTGTGTGGCTTTTTAACATAATATTATGTAAATCAATGCGTAGAACACGGTAGTACAAGCCGTTTCTTCGGATTTTTCAAAATTGCTGCTTAAACTACTTTTTCCCATTTGAAGCTTTTTTTCCCAAAAACTCTAAACGTAGGCAATAATTTTACAGTAATATTTTGATGACAACTGATGGTATTTCTGTATTCTACACCTTAATATTAGTCTTTTCACCAATTTTTAGTCAAATCGAAAGCAAAATTTTTTTCCCCGATTTTATACCCAAGACTATAGTCTTTGGTCTTTTGACAAAAATTGACAAAAATTTTTGTGTGGCTTTTTAACATAATATTATGTAAATCAATGCGTAGAACACGGTAGTACAAGCCGTTTCTTCGGATTTTTCAAAATTGCTGCTTAAACTACTTTTTCCCATTTGAAGCTTTTTTTCCCAAAAACTCTAAACGTAGGCAATAATTTTACAGTAATATTTTGATGACAACTGATGGTATTTCTGTATTCTACACCTTAATATTAGTCTTTTCACCAATTTTTAGTCAAATCGAAAGCAAAATTTTTTTCCCGATTTTATACCCAAGACTATAGTCTTTGGTCTTTTGACAAAAATTGACAAAAAATTTTGTGTGGCTTTTTTAACATAATATTATGTAAATCAATGCGTAGAACACGGTAGTACAAGCCGTTTCTTCGATTTTTCAAAATTGCTGCTTAAACTACTTTTTCCCATTTGAAGCTTTTTTCCCAAAAACTCTAAACGTAGGCAATAATTTTACAGTAATATTTTGATGACAACTGATGGTATTTCTGTATTCTACACCTTAATATTAGTCTTTTCACCAATTTTTAGTCAAATCGAAAGCAAAATTTTTTTTCCCCGATTTTATACCCAAGACTATAGTCTTTGGTCTTTTGACAAAAATTGACAAAAATTTTGTGTGGTTTTTAACATAATATTATGTAAATCAATGCGTAGAACACGGTAGTACAAGCCGTTTCTTCGGATTTTTCAAAATTGCTGCTTAAACTACTTTTTCCCATTTGAAGCTTTTTTTCCCAAAAACTCTAAACGTAGGCAATAATTTTACAGTAATATTTTGATGACAACTGATGGTATTTCTGTATTCTACACCTTAATATTAGTCTTTTCACCAATTTTTAGTCAAATCGAAAGCAAAATTTTTTTCCCCGATTTTATACCCAAGACTATAGTCTTTGGTCTTTTGACAAAAATTGACAAAAATTTTTGTGATTTTTTAAAAAAAATGGCATTTTTTAACATAATATTATGTAAATCAATGCGTAGAACACGGTAGTACAAGCCGTTTCTTCGATTTTTCAAAATTGCTGCTTAAACTACTTTTTCCCATTTGAAGCTTTTTTCCCAAAAACTCTAAACGTAGGCAATAATTTTACAGTAATATTTTGATGACAACTGATGGTATTTCTGTATTCTACACCTTAATATTAGTCTTTTCACCAATTTTTAGTCAAATCGAAAGCAAAATTTTTTTCCCCGATTTTATACCCAAGACTATAGTCTTTGGTCTTTTGACAAAAATTGACAAAAAATTTTTGTGTGGCTTTTTAACATAATATTATGTAAATCAATGCGTAGAACACGGTAGTACAAGCCGTTTCTTCGAATTTTTCAAAATTGCTGCTTAAACTACTTTTTCCCATTTGAAGCTTTTTTCCCAAAAACTCTAAACGTAGGCAATAATTTTACAGTAATATTTTGATGACAACTGATGGTATTTCTGTATTCTACACCTTAATATTAGTCTTTTCACCAATTTTTAGTCAAATCGAAAGCAAAATTTTTTTCCCCGATTTTATACCCAAGACTATAGTCTTTGGTCTTTTGACAAAAATTGACAAAAATTTTGTGTGGCTTTTTAACATAATATTATGTAAATCAATGCGTAGAACACGGTAGTACAAGCCGTTTCTTCGGATTTTTCAAAATTGCTGCTTAAACTACTTTTTCCCATTTGAAGCTTTTTTCCCAAAAACTCTAAACGTAGGCAATAATTTTACAGTAATATTTTGATGACAACTGATGGTATTTCTGTATTCTACACCTTAATATTAGTCTTTTCACCAATTTTTAGTCAAATCGAAAGCAAAATTTTTTTCCCGATTTTATACCCAAGACTATAGTCTTTGGTCTTTTGACAAAAATTGACAAAAATTTTGTGTGGCTTTTTAACATAATATTATGTAAATCAATGCGTAGAACACGGTAGTACAAGCCGTTTCTTCGGATTTTTCAAAATTGCTGCTTAAACTACTTTTTCCCATTTGAAGCTTTTTTCCCAAAAACTCTAAACGTAGGCAATAATTTTACAGTAATATTTTGATGACAACTGATGGTATTTCTGTATTCTACACCTTAATATTAGTCTTTTCACCAATTTTTAGTCAAATCGAAAGCAAAATTTTTTTCCCGATTTTATACCCAAGACTATAGTCTTTGGTCTTTTGACAAAATTGACAAAAATTTTTGTGTGGCTTTTTTTAACATAATATTATGTAAATCAATGCGTAGAACACGGTAGTACAAGCCGTTTCTTCGATTTTTCAAAATTGCTGCTTAAACTACTTTTTCCCATTTGAAGCTTTTTTCCCAAAAACTCTAAACGTAGGCAATAATTTTACAGTAATATTTTGATGACAACTGATGGTATTTCTGTATTCTACACCTTAATATTAGTCTTTTCACCAATTTTTAGTCAAATCGAAAGCAAAATTTTTTTCCCGATTTTATACCCAAGACTATAGTCTTTGGTCTTTTGACAAAAATTGACAAAAATTTTTGTGTGGCTTTTTTAACATAATATTATGTAAATCAATGCGTAGAACACGGTAGTACAAGCCGTTTCTTCGGATTTTTCAAAATTGCTGCTTAAACTACTTTTTCCCATTTGAAGCTTTTTTTCCCAAAAACTCTAAACGTAGGCAATAATTTTACAGTAATATTTTGATGACAACTGATGGTATTTCTGTATTCTACACCTTAATATTAGTCTTTTCACCAATTTTTAGTCAAATCGAAAGCAAAATTTTTTTCCCGATTTTATACCCAAGACTATAGTCTTTGGTCTTTTGACAAAAATTGACAAAAATTTTGTGTGGCTTTTTAACATAATATTATGTAAATCAATGCGTAGAACACGGTAGTACAAACCGTTTCTTCGGATTTTTCAAAATTGCTGCTTAAACTACTTTTTCCCATTTGAAGCTTTTTTTCCCAAAAACTCTAAACGTAGGCAATAATTTTACAGTAATATTTTGATGACAACTGATGGTATTTCTGTATTCTACACCTTAATATTAGTCTTTTCACCAATTTTTAGTCAAATCGAAAGCAAAATTTTTTTCCCCGATTTTATACCCAAGACTATAGTCTTTGGTCTTTTGACAAAAATTGACAAAAATTTTGTGTGGCTTTTTTAACATAATATTATGTAAATCAATGCGTAGAACACGGTAGTACAAACCGTTTCTTCGGATTTTTCAAAATTGCTGCTTAAACTACTTTTTCCCATTTGAAGCTTTTTTTCCCAAAAACTCTAAACGTGGGCAATAATTTTACAGTAATATTTTGATGACAACTGATGGTATTTCTGTATTCTACACCTTAATATTAGTCTTTTCACCAATTTTTAGTCAAATCGAAAGCAAAATTTTTTTCCCGATTTTATACCCAAGACTATAGTCTTTGGTCTTTTGACAAAAATTGACAAAAATTTTGTGTGGCTTTTTAACATAATATTATGTAAATCAATGCGTAGAACACGGTAGTACAAACCGTTTCTTCGGATTTTTCAAAATTGCTGGTTAAACTACTTTTCCCATTTGAAGCTTTTTTCCCAAAAACTCTAAACGTGGGCAATAATTTTACAGTAATATTTTGATGACAACTGATGGTATTTCTGTATTCTACACCTTAATATTAGTCTTTTCACCAATTTTTAGTCAAATCGAAAGCAAAATTTTTTTCCCGATTTTATACCCAAGACTATAGTCTTTGGTCTTTTGACAAAAATTGACAAAAATTTTGTGTGGCTTTTTTAACATAATATTATGTAAATCAATGCGTAGAACACGGTAGTACAAACCGTTTCTTCGAATTTTTAAAATTGCTGGTTAAACTATATTTTCCCATTTGAAGCTTTTTTCTCAAAAGCTCTAAACGTGGGCAATAATTTTAGAGTAATATTTTGATGACAACTGATGGTATTTCTGTATTCTACACCTCAATATTAGTCTTTTAACTAATTTTTGGTCAAATCGAAAGCAAAATTTTTTCCAGATTTTATACCCAAGACTATAGTCTTTGGTCTTTTGACAAAAATTGACAAAACATTTTGTGAGCTTTTTTAACATAATATTATGTAAATCAATGCGTAGAACACGGTAGTACAAACCGTTTCTTCGAATTTTTCAAAATTGCTGGTTAAACTATATTTTCCCATTTGAAGCTTTTTTTCTCAAAAGCTCTAAACGTGGGCAATAATTTTAGAGTAATATTTTGATGACAACTGATGGTATTTCTGTATTCTACACCTTAATATTAGTCTTTTCACCAATTTTTAGTCAAATCGAAAGCAAAATTTTTTTCCCGATTTTATACCCAAGACTATAGTCTTTGGTCTTTTGACAAAAATTGACAAAAAATTTTGTGTAGCTTTTTTAACATAATATTATGTAAATCAATGCGTAGAACACGGTAGTACAAACCGTTTCTTCGAATTTTTCAAAATTGCTGGTTAAACTATATTTTCCCATTTGAAGCTTTTTTCTCAAAAGCTCTAAACGTGGGCAATAATTTTAGAGTAATATTTTGATGACAACTGATGGTATTTCTGTATTCTACACTTCAATATTAGTCTTTTCACCAATTTTTAGTCAAATCGAAAGCAAAATTTTTTTCCCGATTTTATACCCAAGACTATAGTCTTTGGTCTTTTGACAAAAATTGACAAAAATTTTGTGAGCTTTTTTAACATAATATTATGTAAATCAATGCGTAGAACACGGTAGTACAAACCGTTTCTTCGAATTTTTCAAAATTGCTGGTTAAACTATATTTTCCCATTTGAAGCTTTTTTTCTCAAAAGCTCTAAACGTGGGCAATAATTTTAGAGTAATATTTTGATGACAACTGATGGTATTTCTGTATTCTACACTTCAATATTACTCTTTTGACCAATTTTTAGTCAAATCGAAAGCAAAATTTTTTTCCCGATTTTATACCCAAGACTATAGTTTTTGGTCTTTTGACAAAAATTGACAAAACATTTTGTGAGCTTTTTTAACATAATATGATGTAAATCAATGCGTAGAACACGGTAGTACAAACCGTTTCTTCGAATTTTTCAAAATTGCTGGTTAAACTATATTTTCCCATTTGAAGCTTTTTTTCTCAAAAGCTCTAAACGTGGGCAATAATTTTAGAGTAATATTTTGATGACAACTGATGGTATTTCTGTATTCTACACTTCAATATTACTCTTTTGACCAATTTTAGTCAAATCGAAAGCAAAATTTTTTTCCCGATTTTATACCCAAGACTATAGTCTTTGGTCTTTTGACAAAAATTGACAAAACATTTTGTGAGCTTTTTTATCATAATATTATGTAAATCAATGCGTAGAACACGGTAGTACAAACCGTTTCTTCGAATTTTTCAAAATTGCTGGTTAAACTATATTTTCCCATTTGAAGCTTTTTTTCTCAAAAGCTCTAAACGTGGGCAATAATTTTAGAGTAATATTTTGATGACAACTGATGGTATTTCTGTATTCTACACTTCAATATTACTCTTTTGACCAATTTTTAGTCAAATCGAAAGCAAAATTTTTTTACCCGATTTTATACCCAAGACTATAGTTTTTGGTCTTTTGACAAAAATTGACAAAAATTTTGTGAGCTTTTTTATCATAATATGATGTAAATCAATGCGTAGAACACGGTAGTACAAACCGTTTCTTCGAATTTTTTAAAATTGCTGGTTAAACTATATTTTCCCATTTGAAGCTTTTTTTCTCAAAAGCTCTAAACGTGGGCAATAATTTTAGAGTAATATTTTGATGACAACTGATGGTATTTCTGTATTCTACACTTCAATATTAGTCTTTTGACCAATTTTTAGTCAAATCGAAAGCAAAATTTTTTTCCCGATTTTATACCCAAGACTATAGATTTTGGTCTTTTGACAAAAATTGACAAAACATTTTGTGAGGCTTTTTAACATAATATTATGTAAATCAATGCGTAGAACACGGTAGTACAAACCGTTTCTTCGAATTTTTCAAAATTGCTGCTTAAACTATTTTTCCCATTTGAAGCTTTTTTCCCAAAAACTCTAAACGTGGGCAATAATTTTACAGTAATATTTTGATGACAACTGATGGTATTTCTGTATTCTACACCTTAATATTACTCTTTTCACCAATTTTTAGTCAAATCGAAAGCAATATTTTTTTCCCGATTTTATACCCAAGACTATAGTCTTTGGTCTTTTGACAAAAATTGACAAAACATTTTGTGTGGCTTTTTTAACATAATATTATGTAAATCAATGCGTAGAACACGGTAGTACAAGCCGTTTCTTCGGATTTTTCAAAATTGCTGCTTAAACTATTTTTCCCATTTGAAGCTTTTTTTCCCAAAAACTCTAAACGTAGGCAATAATTTTACAGTAATATTTTGATGACAACTGATGGTATTTCTGTATTCTACACCTTAATATTACTCTTTTCACCAATTTTTAGTCAAATCGAAAGCAAAATTTTTTTCCCGATTTTATACCCAAGACTATAGTCTTTGGTCTTTTGACAAAAATTGACAAAAATTTTGTGTGGCTTTTTTAACATAATATTATGTAAATCAATGCGTAGAACACGGTAGTACAAGCCGTTTCTTCGGATTTTTAAAATTGCTGCTTAAACTATATTTTCCCATTTGAAGCTTTTTTTCCCAAAAACTCTAAACGTGGGCAATAATTTTACAGTAATATTTTGATGACAACTGATGGTATTTCTGTATTCTACACCTTAATATTAGTCTTTTCACCAATTTTTAGTCAAATCGAAAGCAAAATTTTTTTTCCCCGATTTTATACCCAAGACTATAGTTTTTGGTCTTTTGACAAAAATTGACAAAAATTTTGTGTGCCTTTTTAACATAATATTATGTAAATCAATGCGTAGAACACGGTAGTACAAGCCGTTTCTTCGATTTTTTAAAATTGCTGCTTAAACTATATTTTCCCATTTGAAGCTTTTTTCCCAAAAACTCTAAACGTAGGCAATAATTTTACAGTAATATTTTGATGACAACTGATGGTATTTCTGTATTCTACACCTTAATATTAGTCTTTTGACCAATTTTTAGTCAAATCGAAAGCAAAATTTTTTTCCCGATTTTATACCCAAGACTATAGTCTTTGGTCTTTTGACAAAAATTGACAAAAATTTTGTGTGGCTTTTTAACATAATATTATGTAAATCAATGCGTAGAACACGGTAGTACAAACCGTTTCTTCGATTTTTTAAAATTGCTGGTTAAACTATATTTTCCCATTTGAAGCTTTTTTTCTCAAAAACTCTAAACGTGGGCAATAATTTTAGAGTAATATTTTGATGACAACTGATGGTATTTCTGTATTCTACACCTTAATATTAGTCTTTTCACCAATTTTTAGTCAAATCGAAAGCAAAATTTTTTTTCCCGATTTTATACCCAAGACTATAGATTTTGGTCTTTTGACAAAAATTGACAAAAAATTTTGTGTGACTTTTTTATCATAATATGATGTAAATCAATGCGTAGAACACGGTAGTACAAACCGTTTCTTCGAATTTTTTAAAATTGCTGGTTAAATTATATTTTCCCATTTGAAGCTTTTTTCTCAAAAGCTCTAAACGTAGGCAATAATTTTAGAGTAATATTTTGATGACAACTGATGGTATTTCTGTATTCTACACCTCAATATTACTCTTTTAACTAATTTTTGGTCAAATCGAAAGCAAAATTTTTTTCCAGATTTTATACCCAAGACTATAGATTTTGGTTTTTTGACAAAAATTGACAAAACATTTTGTGTGACTTTTTAACATAATATGATGTAAATCAATGCGTAGAACACGGTAGTACAAACCGTTTCTTCGAATTTTTTAAAATTGCTGGTTAAACTATATTTTCCCATTTGAAGCTTTTTTCCCAAAAAGCTCTAAACGTAGGCAATAATTTTAGAGTAATATTTTGATGACAACTGATGGTATTTCTGTATTCTACACCTTAATATTACTCTTTTGACCAATTTTTGGTCAAATCGAAAGCAAAATTTTTTTTCCAGATTTTATACCCAAGACTATAGTTTTTGGTCTTTTGACAAAAATTGACAAAACATTTTGTGTGGCTTTTTTTATCATAATATGATGTAAATCAATGCGTAGAACACGGTAGTACAAACCGTTTCTTCGGATTTTTTAAAATTGCTGGTTAAACTATATTTTCCCATTTGAAGCTTTTTTTTCTCAAAAGCTCTAAACGTGGGCAATAATTTTAGAGTAATATTTTGATGACAACTGATGGTATTTCTGTATTCTACACCTCAATATTACTCTTTTAACTAATTTTTGGTCAAATCGAAAGCAAAATTTTTTTTCCAGATTTTATACCCAAGACTATAGATTTTGGTCTTTTGACAAAAATTGACAAAACATTTTGTGAGCCTTTTTATCATAATATGATGTAAATCAATGCGTAGAACACGGTAGTACAAACCGTTTCTTCGGATTTTTAAAATTGCTGGTTAAACTATTTTTTCCCATTTGAAGCTTTTTTCTCAAAAGCTCTAAACGTGGGCAATAATTTTAGAGTAATATTTTGATGACAACTGATGGTATTTCTGTATTCTACACCTCAATATTACTCTTTTAACTAATTTTTGGTCAAATCGAAAGCAAAATTTATTTTCCAGATTTTATACCCAAGACTATAGATTTTGGTCTTTTGACAAAAATTGACAAAACATTTTGTGAGGCTTTTTTATCATAATATGATGTAAATCAATGCGTAGAACACGGTAGTACAAACCGTTTCTTCGAATTTTTAAAATTGCTGGTTAAACTACATTTTCCCATTTGAAGCTTTTTTCTCAAAAGCTCTAAACGTGGGCAATAATTTTAGAGTAATATTTTGATGACAACTGATGGTATTTCTGTATTCTACACCTCAATATTACTCTTTTAACTAATTTTTGGTCAAATCGAAAGCAAAATTTTTTTCCAGATTTTATACCCAAGACTATAGTTTTTGGTCTTTTGA
This sequence comes from Abscondita cerata, assembly GCA_030710515.1. Taxonomy (NCBI): domain Eukaryota; kingdom Metazoa; phylum Arthropoda; class Insecta; order Coleoptera; family Lampyridae; genus Abscondita; species Abscondita cerata. The sequence continues at coordinate 120,548 of JALBCR010000021.1, forward strand.
CAAAAATTGACAAAACATTTTGTGTGACTTTTTTATCATAATATGATGTAAATCAATGCGTAGAACACGGTAGTACAAACCGTTTCTTCGAATTTTTTAAAATTGCTGGTTAAACTATATTTTCCCATTTGAAGCTTTTTTTCTCAAAAGCTCTAAACGTGGGCAATAATTTTAGAGTAATATTTTGATGACAACTGATGGTATTTCTGTATTCTACACTTCAATATTACTCTTTTGACCAATTTTTAGTCAAATCGAAAGCAAAATTTTTTTCCAGATTTTATACCCAAGACTATAGATTTTGGTCTTTTGACAAAAATTGACAAAACATTTTGTGAGCTTTTTTATCATAATATGATGTAAATCAATGCGTAAAACACGGTAGTACAAACCGTTTCTTCGAATTTTTTAAAATAGCTGGTTAAACTATATTTTCCCATTTGAAGCTTTTTTTCTCAAAAGCTCTAAACGTGGGCAATAATTTTAGAGTAATATTTTGATGACAACTGATGGTATTTCTGTATTCTACACTTCAATATTACTCTTTTGACCAATTTTTAGTCAAATCGAAAGCAAAATTTTTTTCCAGATTTTATACCCAAGACTATAGATTTTGGTCTTTTGACAAAAATTGACAAAACATTTTGTGAGACTTTTTTATCATATTATGATGTAAATCAATGCGTAGAACACGGTAGTACAAACCGTTTCTTCGAATTTTTTAAAATAGCTGGTTAAACTATATTTTCCCATTTGAAGCTTTTTTTCTCAAAAGCTCTAAACGTGGGCAATAATTTTAGAGTAATATTTTGATGACAACTGATGGTATTTCTGTATTCTACACTTCAATATTACTCTTTTGACCAATTTTAGTCAAATCGAAAGCAAAATTTTTTTCCAGATTTTATACCCAAGACTATAGATTTTGGTCTTTTGACAAAAATTGACAAAACATTTTGTGAGACTTTTTTATCATAATATGATGTAAATCAATGCGTAAAACACGGTAGTACAAACCGTTTCTTCGAATTTTTAAAATTGCTGGTTAAACTATATTTTCCCATTTGAAGCTTTTTTCTCAAAAGCTCTAAACGTGGGCAATAATTTTAGAGTAATATTTTGATGACAACTGATGGTATTTCTGTATTCTACACTTCAATATTACTCTTTTGACCAATTTTTAGTCAAATCGAAAGCAAAATTTTTTTTCCCGATTTTATACCCAAGACTATAGATTTTGGTCTTTTGACAAAAATTGACAAAACATTTTGTGAGACTTTTTTATCATATTATGATGTAAATCAATGCGTAGAACACGGTAGTACAAACCGTTTCTTCGAATTTTTTAAAATTGCTGGTTAAACTATATTTTCCCATTTGAAGCTTTTTTCTCAAAAGCTCTAAACGTGGGCAATAATTTTAGAGTAATATTTTGATGACAACTGATGGTATTTCTGTATTCTACACTTCAATATTACTCTTTTGACCAATTTTTAGTCAAATCGAAAGCAAAATTTTTTTCCAGATTTTATACCCAAGACTATAGATTTTGGTCTTTTGACAAAAATTGACAAAACATTTTGTGAGCTTTTTTTATCATAATATGATGTAAATCAATGCGTAGAACACGGTAGTACAAACCGTTTCTTCGAATTTTTAAAATTGCTGGTTAAACTATATTTTCCCATTTGAAGCTTTTTTCTCAAAAGCTCTAAACGTGGGCAATAATTTTAGAGTAATATTTTGATGACAACTGATGGTATTTCTGTATTCTACACTTCAATATTACTCTTTTGACCAATTTTTAGTCAAATCGAAAGCAAAATTTTTTTACCCGATTTTATACCCAAGACTATAGATTTTGGTCTTTTGACAAAAATTGACAAAACATTTTGTGAGACTTTTTTATCATAATATGATGTAAATCAATGCGTAGAACACGGTAGTACAAACCGTTTCTTCGAATTTTTAAAATTGCTGGTTAAACTATATTTTCCCATTTGAAGCTTTTTTTCTCAAAAGCTCTAAACGTGGGCAATAATTTTAGAGTAATATTTTGATGACAACTGATGGTATTTCTGTATTCTACACTTCAATATTACTCTTTTGACCAATTTTTAGTCAAATCGAAAGCAAAATTTTTTTACCCGATTTTATACCCAAGACTATAGATTTTGGTCTTTTGACAAAAATTGACAAAACATTTTGTGAGCTTTTTTTATCATAATATGATGTAAATCAATGCGTAGAACACGGTAGTACAAACCGTTTCTTCGAATTTTTTAAAATTGCTGGTTAAACTATATTTTCCCATTTGAAGCTTTTTTTCTCAAAAGCTCTAAACGTGGGCAATAATTTTAGAGTAATATTTTGATGACAACTGATGGTATTTCTGTATTCTACACTTCAATATTACTCTTTTGACCAATTTTTAGTCAAATCGAAAGCAAAATTTTTTTCCAGATTTTATACCCAAGACTATAGATTTTGGTCTTTTGACAAAAATTGACAAAACATTTTGTGAGCTTTTTTTATCATAATATGATGTAAATCAATGCGTAAAACACGGTAGTACAAACCGTTTCTTCGAATTTTTTAAAATTGCTGGTTAAACTATATTTTCCCATTTGAAGCTTTTTTTCTCAAAAGCTCTAAACGTGGGCAATAATTTTAGAGTAATATTTTGATGACAACTGATGGTATTTCTGTATTCTACACTTCAATATTACTCTTTTGACCAATTTTTAGTCAAATCGAAAGCAAAATTTTTTTCCAGATTTTATACCCAAGACTATAGATTTTGGTCTTTTGACAAAAATTGACAAAACATTTTGTGAGCTTTTTTTATCATAATATGATGTAAATCAATGCGTAGAACACGGTAGTACAAACCGTTTCTTCGAATTTTTTAAAATTGCTGGTTAAACTATATTTTCCCATTTGAAGCTTTTTTCTCAAAAGCTCTAAACGTGGGCAATAATTTTAGAGTAATATTTTGATGACAACTGATGGTATTTCTGTATTCTACACTTCAATATTACTCTTTTGACCAATTTTTAGTCAAATCGAAAGCAAAATTTTTTTCCCGATTTTATACCCAAGACTATAGTTTTGGTCTTTTGACAAAAATTGACAAAAATTTTGTGAGCTTTTTTATCATAATATTATGTAAATCAATGCGTAGAACACGGTAGTACAAACCGTTTCTTCGAATTTTTCAAAATTGCTGGTTAAACTATATTTTCCCATTTGAAGCTTTTTTTCTCAAAAGCTCTAAACGTGGGCAATAATTTTAGAGTAATATTTTGATGACAACTGATGGTATTTCTGTATTCTACACCTTAATATTACTCTTTTAACTAATTTTTGGTCAAATCGAAAGCAAAATTTTTTTTCCAGATTTTATACCCAAGACTATAGATTTTGGTCTTTTGACAAAAATTGACAAAACATTTTTGTGAGACCTTTTTATCATAATATGATGTAAATCAATGCGTAGAACACGGTAGTACAAACCGTTTCTTCGAATTTTCAAAATTGCTGGTTAAACTACTTTTTCCCATTTGAAGCTTTTTTTCCCAAAAAGCTCTAAACGTGGGCAATAATTTTAGAGTAATATTTTGATGACAACTGATGGTATTTCTGTATTCTACACCTTAATATTACTCTTTTAACTAATTTTTGGTCAAATCGAAAGCAAAATTTTTTTCCCGATTTTATACCCAAGACTATAGTCTTTGGTCTTTTGACAAAAATTGACAAAACATTTTGTGAGACTTTTTATCATAATATTATGTAAATCAATGCGTAGAACACGGTAGTACAAACCGTTTCTTCGAATTTTTCAAAATTGCTGGTTAAACTATTTTTCCCATTTGAAGCTTTTTTTCTCAAAAGCTCTAAACGTGGGCAATAATTTTAGAGTAATATTTTGATGACAACTGATGGTATTTCTGTATTCTACACCTTAATATTACTCTTTTAACTAATTTTTGGTCAAATCGAAAGCAAAATTTTTTTCCAGATTTTATACCCAAGACTATAGAGTTTTGGTCTTTTGACAAAAATTGACAAAAAAACATTTTGTGTAGACTTTTTATCATATTATGATGTAAATCAATGCGTAGAACACGGTAGTACAAACCGTTTCTTCGAATTTTTAAAATTGCTGGTTAAATTAATATTTTCCCATTTGAAGCTTTTTCTCCCAAAAGCTCTAAACGTGGGCAATAATTTTAGAGTAATATTTTGATGACAACTGATGGTATTTCTGTATTCTACACCTTCAATATTACTCTTTTTACCAATTTTAGTCAAATCGAAAGCAAAATTTTTTTCCCCGATTTTATACCCAAGACTATAGACTTTGGTCTTTTGACAAAAATTGACAAAAATTTTGTGATGCTTTTTTAACATAATATTATGTAAATCAATGCGTAGAACACGGTAGTACAAACCGTTTCTTCGAATTTTTTAAAATTGCTGGTTAAACTATTTTTTCCCATTTGAAGCTTTTTTCCCAAAAACTCTAAACGTGAGGCAATAATTTTAGAGTAATATTTTGATGACAACTGATGGTATTTCTGTATTCTACACCTTAATATTAGTCTTTTCACCAATTTTTAGTCAAATCGAAAGCAAAATTTTTTTCCCGGATTTTATACCCAAGACTATAGTTTTTGGTCTTTTGACAAAAATTGACAAAATTTTTGTGTGGCTTTTTTATCATAATATTATGTAAATCAATGCGTAGAACACGGTAGTACAAACCGTTTCTTCGAATTTTTTAAAATTGCTGGTTAAATTATTTTTTCCCATTTGAAGCTTTTTTCCCAAAACTCTAAACGTGGGCAATAATTTTACAGTAATATTTTGATGACAACTGATGGTATTTCTGTATTCTACACCTTAATATTAGTCTTTTCACCAATTTTTAGTCAAATCAGAAAGCAAAATTTTTTTTCCCCGATTTTATACCCAAGACTATAGTCTTTGGTCTTTTGACAAAAATTGACAAAAATTTTTGTGTGGCTTTTTTAACATAATATTATGTAAATCAATGCGTAGAACACGGTAGTACAAGCCGTTTCTTCGGATTTTTCAAAATTGCTGCTTAAACTACTTTTTCCCATTTGAAGCTTTTTCCCAAAACTCTAAACGTAGGCAATAATTTTACAGTAATATTTTGATGACAACTGATGGTATTTCTGTATTCTACACCTTAATATTAGTCTTTTCACTAATTTTTAGTCAAATCGAAAGCAAAATTTTTTTTCCCGATTTTATACCCAAGACTATAGTCTTTGGTCTTTTGACAAAAATTGACAAAAATTTTGTGTGGCTTTTTTAACATAATATTATGTAAATCAATGCGTAGAACACGGTAGTACAAGCCGTTTCTTCGATTTTTCAAAATTGCTGCTTAAACTACTTTTTTCCCATTTGAAGCTTTTTCCCAAAAACTCTAAACGTAGGCAATAATTTTACAGTAATATTTTGATGACAACTGATGGTATTTCTGTATTCTACACCTTAATATTAGTCTTTTCACCAATTTTAGTCAAATCGAAAGCAAAATTTTTTTCCCCGATTTTATACCCAAGACTATAGTTTTTGGTCTTTTGACAAAAATTGACAAAATTTTTGTGTGGCTTTTTTAACATAATATTATGTAAATCAATGCGTAGAACACTGTAGTACAAGCCGTTTCTTCGATTTTTCAAAATTGCTGCTTAAACTACTTTTTCCCATTTGAAGCTTTTTCCCCAAAACTCTAAACGTGGGCAATAATTTTACAGTAATATTTTGATGACAACTGATGGTATTTCTGTATTCTACACCTTAATATTAGTCTTTTGACCAATTTTTAGTCAAATCGAAAGCAAATTTTTTTCCCCGATTTTATACCCAAGACTATAGTCTTTGGTCTTTGACAAAATTGACAAAAATTTTTGTGTGGCTTTTTTAACATAATATTATGTAAATCAATGCGTAGAACACGGTAGTACAAGCCGTTTCTTCGGAATTTTCAAAATTGCTGCTTAAACTACATTTTCCCATTTGAAGCTTTTTTTCCCAAAAACTCTAAACGTTGGCAATAATTTTACAGTAATATTTTGATGACAACTGATGGTATTTCTGTATTCTACACCTTAATATTAGTCTTTTCACCAATTTTTAGTCAAATCGAAAGCAAAATTTTTTTCCCGATTTTATACCCAAGACTATAGTCTTTGGTCTTTTGACAAAATTGACAAAAATTTTTGTGTGGCTTTTTTAACATAATATTATGTAAATCAATGCGTAGAACACGGTAGTACAAGCCCGTTTCTTCGGATTCC
>JALBCR010000022.1:0-137500 GCA_030710515.1 Abscondita cerata
CTCAATACTTCGTTCAGTTACGTATTGCTCTAAACAAATTCTAACCCAGCAGCTTTATTTGTGCTTATGTTTAAACGAGCTAATATGCTTTAGTTTCCGACGCAGTTTACGCATGGTCAGATTCTCAAGCTGTTTCACAAACTAGTTTTGTATTTCTCATTGCTGGAAAACGTTCATAGCATGATCAAATTGGCGCATATAAGAGACTATAGATCCCTCATCTTGGGATATGTTCCGACGGAGCTCAACTTAGCTGACTATGCGTCTTGAGGTCTTACTCCTACACAATTTATTAAAGCACGACCTATGGTAGCAAGGTCCGGAATTTATACATAATGATATACCAAAGCCGGAACAACACCCTCTCGTACAAAACACTGTTTTCACGGTGTCTTCTGAAAAAACCAGTAGTGCTCTATGTTTCTGTAAACAATCCTTCACTTAATTTCGTCTATGCTGCATCGATTTGTTCTCTCCAAAAATTCAGCATATGCTTGCGTACGTCATTCGATTTTCCTCGATTGGTAAACGAGAAAAAACTCATTCCGACAGCCCAAACGCCCTCTGAAAGGATCATGCTTTACAGGCAATTATCAAGGATGTACAGAATAAATGTTTTCGAAATCATTTCAGCTTGAAGGAAAATACAACGCTTGCAAAGCCTTTTCGAAAACTCACGCCCTTCATTGATAATCTGGGTATTCTCAGGGTGGGTGGTCGCCTTGGTAAATTTCTCATTTACTTCTATCTAAAACCCCTATTTTCTTCCGAAAAATCCTAGATTCATTCTCTCATCATTGAGCGATACACCAAGGAACATGGCCACCTAGACTAAGAACACTACATAATTTATTAATTCAAAATTTTTGGATACTATCGCTCACCGCGATATATCGTTGTGTAATTAGATGCTTCCGTTCCAGGCCTAAGCATGCCTAAATAGCCGACCTTCCAGCTTTTAAATTTCTGAAATAAAAACCTTTTCTAAGGTAGCCATGATTATCCGGTCTTTTTACACTCAAAGCAGGAAAGTATCGAGGTGCGAAAACTTCGAAGGCGTATGTCTGCATTTTCGTGTGTTGCACAACAGAAGGCTAATAAATAAAGTTATCATCCGATTTATCTACTGATACCTTTTGACTAATTTTCGCCATTTCGCCCATCAGGTAGGGTTTGGATCTTAATAGTGATCAAGGTGCAAATTTCAGAGAAGCATACGCTCAACTTTTACAATTTTCTGAGCGGCTTCAGAACTGTCTATACATTTGCACTTTAGTCCGCCAGGGGCCCACAGTTTGGCAGAAACCGGTGTCAAATCATTAAAGACGCATCTTTATCGTATTGCAGGGAAATACAATGAATTACGAAGAATTTTATACTCTTCTCATTAGAATCGAATCTTTGCTAAATTCACGGCGTGCGGTATTAGCGATGATTACAACGATTTTACACCGCTCACTCCGACACATTTTCTCAATATGGAGCCACTCACTGGTTTCCTGAACCAGATGTTTCTAATATTGTTTAAATAGACTTGACCGATGGCAAATGCTGCAGAATATTTTTGGAAACGATGGGCCAGGAATGCTGCATACCCTCCAACAGAGAGGAAAATGGACAACATTGTCCACGTAACATTAATGTAAACACAATGGTTTTGATAAAACACGAACAAAACCCCTCTTGAGTGGGTTGTACAAAGGGTGACAATTCACCCAGAGACGATGGAGTGTAAGGGTTGTCACCTTGAAGACACACACTGGAGCTTTACAGCATCCAAGTTATGGCTCTATTTTATTTTATATACTGCTGTTAATAATAATAATTTTATTTACTTAAAAAAAATATATGTTTTGATGGAAAATGTTCCAAGCTTGTTAAATAAATATTTTCTGGAATCATTTATTTTTAAATACTCACAGTCATGTGCGACAATACTGGTCGTTTTCTTCGGAAACTCAGAAAGATATAGCTTCAGTGAGTGCATCAAATTGTGAATCGTCAGAAACGGCTCATCAGCCAGAAGAATCAAATACATCTCGTCCTCTTCCAGCAAGCAACACGATAAGGTAGGTCGCACACTTTCATATTACAGTCCACTTAACAATCATTACTTATTACCGAACAACAAATCTTTATAGTTAGGTATAGTACTTATGCTGATCACTGGGTCACATAATTGTCTACAATACTTTAGATCCGTATAAAATTCGGCCATTATACTCGTTTTCCTTCTCTATTTATTATATATTGATATATATTTTTTGTATTTGTTTGTTGTTCATGTCCCGAGTTGATGAACACGAGTGTACGTTAAAGGTAAATTAACTAGTGTCAAAGCAGAAGTTGTTTTCATACCTCCACAAATTATAATAGATCACAATCTTTTTAAATGCAAATACTGTGATATTAAAACTAGATACTTTGCAATCAGCCTAATGCATTTTTATGTTAAAAAAACTGATATATCCACCAATTACACATGTAAAATTTATTGTTTGCATTTGCATTAACAGAAACAATTAGTTATACTAACTATATTATTATTTAAGTAATAAAATGGTTATATCAAAACTGTAGTTATAATAACAAACTGGAAACGTATTTATATTCGAAGTGAGCTAATGTACCGGTTTCCTATATCAATTCTCAAATACACCATTAACCCGATGGCCATTTAATAATATACTTATAAGTAAATTAAATGTGCCACGCAAGAACAAAAACTTCATGGCTTAATGAGCGGGTTGATAATGAAAAGGGTAAAAATGTCATTCGTTTTTTTTTATGCGTTACTTTTCAACATTAGCTTCGCAACATTGCTTGAAGCAATAAAACATAAAAATAAAATTTGTAATGGTTCGCTTTGTTTTTGCAGATGCTCCTTTAAATTAGTTGTGGTGGTTTTATTAGTTGTTTTTGTGATCTTTCAAAATACCCTTCAGTAGGTTAACGTATCAAGTTTAATTAAACTGTAAGACGGTTTAATCGCTAAATTTTGTTTTTTGATTTAAGACATAAAAAATTGTTGCGAGACAATTAACGCATCCTGTAAACGACATTGTCGTTGCAGATGTTACGTCGGTACATGCAAAAAGTAAATAATCAGTGGCAACCTCGATGACTCTCACATGGGTGCCGTTTTAGCAACATTTCCAGGTAGGTTATGTAATTACTTCGATGTTATAATTTTGTTTACCCAAAACTCTATCTACACAAACTAACCGTAATTAATGTAGTTAACTACTTTATGTCAATTGTCCTGTAATGCCATATGGTGGACCAGACCTGCAGGTAATATGAATTTTGTCATTACCAACTTTGTCATTCAGAAATTTACTTTTAGTTGTTTTATAATTATTAACGGTCTTAATTTTTTAGATTTTTGATTTCCTAACTTTAGAATTTAAAATATTTGTTTTTAATCTACATCTTATGTACATAATACATTAGTAAAATGTGTCGTACGACATCTCGTATAAACGATGACACGTAGATAAGATAAACTAAGAAAAATGCCAACAGTTAATTGTAACGACATGTGTGCGTTTAAAGTGCAAAGCGCTATCTAAGCGACAGCAATGGCAGAAACACGTGTATCGATAAAATAAATAAATGTTGTACAGAAGCATAACACGCAACGAAAGAACACCTGATGCAGCATTTCGCTCTTATTATGAAGCTCATCAGAAGTGTATACTTAAGTGAGAATAAACTGCTGAAAGCGGTTGGTCTTTGGCTCTCGTGTAGCAATGAACATAAATTGAAATATATATATAAATGAATACATTGGCTAATTAGATATATGCAAAAATTCAAGTCAACTATCTTCTTCTTGATGTGTTGTCTCCTTATTGAAGGTTGGCAACAATAATGGCAAATTCCTCTCTATTCTGAGCCGTTCTCAACAGTGCGTGCGAGTTAAGTCCTGTCAATCTCTGATGTTCTTGAGCCAGAAACATTGTCTTCTACCCGGTCACCATCTGCCCTCTATCTTTCCTTCCATTATCAATCTGAGCAGAATATCTTTCATGGCGCATTATGTCCTAGGTATGCGGTTTTCTCTTCTTTATAGTCGGTAATTCTCTTTCTCTTTCCATTCTTCTCAATACCTCATCGTTCGTTCATGTTCCGTCCGATATCCTCAACATGCTTCGGAAAAGCCCACATCTCATACGCCTCCAATCGATTGAGTAAGCTAATCTTTAGCGTCCATGCTTTCATTCCGTTCAGCAGAACCGAGTGTACGTAACACATTACAAAGTTCTATTGCCAGACCCGTATTGCACAGTAGATTTCTCATCTTTATAAAAGTTGTCTTGTTTGCTCGATCCTTGTACGTATTTTTGTATCTGGGTCCATTTTATTTGTTAATCACTAGTTTTGTTGTTAGGCGTGTTTGCTGCGTGCCTGTAACCTCTTTAATCTTTTTGTGAACATTGAAAGGTCGTGTTTTTCTGTAGGTTCTCTATCTCCTCACATTCTTTATCGTCCATTCTTCCTTGGCGGCTCTGATTGCCCGCCTGATTTAACTTCTCAAATCTTCCCAAACTTTGCCTGGTCTCGTTTTGCTTTCTCTTCTTTCGTCATAACTGCAGTATCTTTATTGATATAAGTATTCTTTAGATTGTTCCCTTAGGTTTTGGTGCAACTTTCGTTTCGATCTCCATTTCATGTTTGATCTAATATTTATTGGAGTCTTTATTGAGGTCTGATATACTTTATGATATGTGGTGGGGTCTTTCGTGTAGTGTGTCATATCTGGCCGTTGCTTGTTTATTCGATTGTAGTTTCCTTAGTCATATAATCTTATTTCTATTTAGATCAGTGGGTTATGATCTGATGATCGACGTCTGCTAGATCTTGCTTTTACACTTTTGGGTTGAAATCCCCCATTACAATTATGATTTCACTTTTGTTAATCTTCGCTCTTAACTCTTTGATGCCGTTATAGAATTTTTATATTTCTGCGTCTGGTTTGTCCGCCGTGGGCGCATACACTTGGTTTATGTTAATGTTTTTCGGTTTAGCCTTAATTTGTAGCAGTGCTATTCTGTCTGAGTACTGTACAAAGTTTTGCTACCGATTGTTGACATTGGTGTTCACGATGAAACCACCCTCATTGGAGGTGAGCCGGTAAGTGACTCCCGGAGTAGTATATTGTCGATTCGTCTGCTTGTGACCTTACCAGATTTCGGCCACCTCATCTCGCTTCAGTTCCCATCACACCCACATCTAGTCTTTCCACTCTCTGATCACATTATATTGCCTTGCGTGACATATACATGCTTCTCACATTTCATGTTCCAAACTCTTACGCCATCGCTATCTGTTTCCACTTGCGGGTGGTTCCTCCTCTTGGTGATTGTACCCCCGACCAATAAAGGCCTGCCACGGACTAGGGGCCATTTCATGTGGTTGTTGTGCCGTTATTGTTTATCTTGAGAATGTTAGTGCGGTAGTTTCTTCTTGCTTTCACACCGCAGTACTATGACCGATTGAACCGCTTTGGTTTTGCTCATAGGTGTCTGCGTATTGAGCCTTACCATGAATTCTTCTTGCCGTCTCAACCCAGTACTGAGGAAACTGCAGCCTTCTCTCAGGATTTACCGTATCTGGCTACTCTAACAGTTTAGCCTGCAGGTCAATGCAGTTGCCCGGGGTGTGGAACGTGGAGCCATAAGTGAGAGTTGGGTACCTCTATAGTGTAAACCCTACACCCCAAGATCAACTATAACAAAAAAAAATTCTCTTAATGAATGAACAGATTCGATAAAGTTCCCAAAATAGAATCACTATAACCACGTTGAATGATTACAAAATATTCGTCTGTTTTAAGTTGCCGTTTTTGATTATAGATCTCCAGTAACTGAGTTATTATGAAGCCAATGAGTATTTAATTAATGTCTTAGCTTTTTTACGCTATGGATCAGAGAATTTCCAAAACTAAAATGATATGAAAAAGAAATACATTTCTATATATTTTTTCGACAAGCGGTCTCAATTGCTAAACTTGGTTCCAAGGAAGTAAGAGATTAATAAGTGGGAAAAAGTATGTCTGCACATGTGACATCCTAAATTAAACGTTTGCTTTTGTTACATCATTAGGTCTCTTACCGTTGTCGCTCGAGAACCCAATAGATTCTAAAGTGGAGCGAATATTCATGAACTAAGGGCCTAATCGAAAATGGTGGGTTTAAGTTGATATCTACTTCTTTTGATATATAAAAAGGGCTCTCAGTTTGCTTCATAGATTTCTTATAAAATTTTAATTAAAAACTCGAAGGACCAGTTGTAATTTAATAATTTATTATTGTAAACACCTTCTACAGTAAAAGGGCTTCAAAAGGAGTGGAAAAAACATAAACAACGAGTCCTTTTTTTACGTCAACGTTTCGCCTACTATAGTGTGAGCTTATTCCAGGGCATTTGAAGGTAATATGTGTTTTTATGGTATTTATAATTCAATAAAAATAAAGGAGAGAAAGTATTTACTAACCTAATAATTTATTACAAAAAAAAATAAACTTTATCTAAGTTACTTAGTCACAAACTTTGAGAAGAAATTGATAATTAATTAATTAAATTATGCATGCTGCGATGTTTCAGCAAACAGCCTCCACCAATTAGAACGTTGGCAAAAAAATTCAATTTTGCAAGTTTGGTAATTAATCGAGTGAACTCTTAGGCGAACGACTCTGACTTTCAACGTTCAAAGCGTTTTCAAAATCCTGGCCATAAGCCAATACAAAGGAGGGTGTTTTCTTCCTTCAGAACAACTAAATTGATTTTGCAAACGATTGAAATAATCAACTGACCATTTTTTCCAAAAATGTTGATGAATGTCTTTTTCAGGGTAAGCTGAGTGTTTGAGCTTCTGTAGGGTCGTTTGAAAGAGCAATGAGAGGTCTAAAATTAAGAATAACTTCAATTTGAATTAATATAGTGACAAATTCTTCAAAACTGAGTGTAGTAGAGCCTACAATACGCAAAATGTAGTATTTGGCACTTTTTATTTAGCTTATCGCAGTCTTCGCAATGCAAAGATCTGGGGGAATGAACGAACGTCTATTGGGTTGACATTCTGCGAAAGGTAATTTTGAAGAGAAATATTTATATCAGTATTTCGGAAATAGTCGTATAGTTCCCTTAACTGATTGTTTGCACCCAGAAATTAGTGGCATTGTCACTCTAAATGACAGACAGGTTTCCTCTTCGAGATATAAACCTTTTAAGAGTGGCTAGAAAAGCCTCAGTTGATAGGCTTGACACCAGCTCAATATGCACTCTTTTGTCACCATGTATACAAATCTAGCATTTCATGATAGGTGCTTTGCGTAGATGAGAAGATTTATAAAAAACGGTCCACCAAAATCGGCTTCGAACTAGTAAGGCCGAGCCGTAATCGAACATTGGAAAGTACATTCTGTGGTTATTAGAGGGCAAGAGAAAGAGGATGTTTTTGTTTCAAACAATAATTCTGCATTTTCAATCTACCACCCACACGTAATAATCCGAAGGTTATTTAAAAGGTCTTAATGAAGCGAAAGTTGCTTGTTTGATGCAATTTTATTTGAAACGCAAGTTCGAGATATCTTGAGAAAAGTTTTACAATTAGAGTGTTTTAAATTAGAGTTGTTTTGATTGAAATTGAGTAAATTGTGAACAAATAACACATATGCAACTGTTCTATGCAATCGAGAAAATGACAAGAAACGTGCAAGTATCAAATTCCAAAATTTTTTAAAAAATCAAGTAACGGTTTAAGACATTTTCTTATCTTAGAATGATTTTAAACAAAAAAATGGAATTTTATACAATTTTGCACTTAAAATTAAATTAGAAAAATATTTGGGACTAAAAATAAATGACCACAGGATAACATCCCCATGAGGTTATCCGATGATTTTACATGATTCCACTGATAGTCATGAGTGAGTTCTTAGATTTTACAGATACTCGATGCAATTCAGACGCTTGTCCATCGATTGGCGTGACTTTTACACCAGTAGAAAGAAATTTTGCGAATCTGTCCAAGTAGACCAGAGGTAGGAGTTAGTTTACTTTAAAAAATCAATACCACCTTTGTAATTAATTCTGACAACAACCTTACGGCACAAAGCTCCGGGTCTTGGAATTGTTATTGTTTTGATTGGAGCTACGTGATTTAGATGTTAATAAAATTACAAGACACCAGGTGTATGAGTAAATGGTTTGTAACAAGCTACATAAGCAAGATTGCTTGCATCAGAAAAACCTACATATACTTTTGCTCAAAAAATAAATACCGAGGAATTGTGAGATTTTTACCGAGAAGATAGTTCGAAAGGACTTTCAATTCCTGTTAAATTCGAAGTTTCACGTATTTCTTTATCTCAGTCCATCTTATGTAACCCCACTTTTTTCATAAGATTTTTTCCTTTAACTATAACAGGATTCACTAGTTCAATAGGGTCAAGTAATTGAGTATTTTTTTTTTTTAGAAATGGGAGAAATATCATGTAAAGAGTGAGAAGGAATAGAGATTTGAAAATTGTCCTAATAAAGGGTTCCTTTTCAGACCGAGAATTTGGCATAAGATCAACTTCTGTTAGTCATCCAGACAAAATGTCTGGGCAGAGCATCTGAGGATAAAGGGATAATCAGAATTATTAAGAGCAGATTTTTGACAAAGGATTTGTGTGAAAACCTAGTCTATTCACATATTTTAATATGGGCAATAGTACAAATTCAAACGATTTTACGTTCATAATGAGAATGAAATAGTTCTTTCTAACCTACTTTATGAGCTAGCGGAACATACTTTGCATGACATCATGACATATATTCATCTATTAACTTTATCGTGGTGAAGAGATAGGGATCTTTTCGAATCGTTATTCTAGAAAAAAGAATCTTTTTTGTGATTCTCCAAGATTGTAATGTTCGTTTGCAGATTTTAGAGGAATATCTGTCTGATAATGTCCATTTGAAGAATTCGAGAAGTAATGGTAAAAATTTTTCAGATTTTTATCATCTGGAGAGAGAGAATAGGAGATTTAGAGAACTCTCGACTTTCCAGACCTTTGATAAGATGTTTTTTAAAAATTATCTGTATTGTTGCGTACTTAATGAAGTAATAAAAATAGGATGTTAAAATAAATGGTTGAAATATATTATTTTCTGAAAACAGTTCCTTCTTAAATTATATAGTTCTAGGTGGTCTTCTAACGGATGTTAGGCCTTCATTAAGAAGTGTGCCGAAAGATTCTAATTCAAAGACATTCAAGTACCTTCTTATCCGGTATTGCTCGTCATTGACATTCTAATTTCTTCAATACCTTGAAAAGGTTGCTCGCACACTAAGAACCAAAACGTCGGATAAGAAGATACTTGAATGTCTTTGAATTAGAATCCTTTAACACACTTTTAATGAAGCCTTACATCCGTTAAGACTACCTAGAACTATATAATTTAAAAAAGAACTGTTTTCAGAAATAATATATTTCAATTAACCCGGAAACTACCTAGAACTATATAATTTTCTGAAACGTTTCCTTTCCTGATATAATCTAATCCAGATGCGTATTTAACAAAGTAGGATGATTTCTGCCTAATTTAAATAAAAGTCTATATCAGATGGAGTGTGAAAATTAGGATCAGCAAGAGTCATCTTGATATGATCTGAGATTTTAACTTATCAGAATGTATTTTTGTTTGAGGGAGTTTATGAGTTATTTGATCTACTATTGCACAACAAAACTCAAATCTTTTAGAGGGTCTATGTTTGAGTGTACGTACATATTCACCATTTTATTTGAAAATATTAGTTTTCAGAAATTCCAAAAAATTTAAAGGTTTTATGATAGGATGTAGAACCGAGCAGATTAACCAGTTTTTAAGTACAAAGCAAGTTTTGGCTTCCGTTATCCAGCAGTAATCTTACTTGGATAGGTCTTCTTTGTGCAGTGATCAAAGTTACTTGAGCTGTAGCTAGTAACACATGGCAATTTCTTGTAGAAAGAGTGGAAAAACTTGTGAGTTTTCCAGGAGGTTGCTGATTAGCTTGAGAAGTTGAGAGTCTGTTTGTGTCTTGAGAATGAAGTGAGACTAAAACAACAAGTGGCAAAACAAGTAAAGACCTACGCAGCTAGACAAAAAAATGGAATGTTGAGCTGTCATACGAAAGGAAGAAAGAAGAAAAAGGAATACATGGAAGCATTAAACGAGATACTCAGCGACTTAATAATAACAGATGACATACAAAAGAGTTGGGAAGCCCTAAAAGAAAATATTGAAGCGGAAGCAACAAGAATTAGACCAGAAAATAAAATAGCGCTGGTAAAAACTTGGTTTGATGCAGAATGTGAAGAGGTAGTAGAAACAAGAAACCAGGTAAGACACATCCTACTACAGTGCTACACTAAACAAAAAGAAAAAATTACAATAAAGCAAGAAAAAAGAATAGAAGAAATAATAAAATCCTACAATAAAAGAACCTAAAGAAGTTCTCAGACAAAGAGAAAACACATGGATACCAGGCGCAGGCAGTAGCAATAAGAAATAAAAAGGTAATCTGTGTATTGAGAGCGAAGAAACTTTAGAAGAATGGACAGAACACTTTCAAGAAATCTTAGAAAAGAAGGCACAATACAAAAGTGAGCGTTTAAAATTGCAATACAAAGAAAAGGATAAGATAAAAAGACCTACTGGAAAAGAGATAGAAGATGTAATGGCCGACATGAAAAGCAGGAAAGAAGCCTGGTACAGAATGATAGTGAAGCCGAATTTTTAAAATATGCAGAGAGGGAAATGATCAGAAGGCTCCATGATTTGATTATGATGCCCTATAAGATTATAAGCACATATAATAAAAAAAAGTACCGGAAGAGGCAAAACTAAAAACTAGGACAATATCAAGTTGGTTTTATGAAAGGAAGATCAAGTGTTTATAATATTTTTATACGACAAATACAAGGAAAAACCAAAAAAAAAATATAGCTCTGCATACTATACTAATTGAATTCAACCAAGCATACGACAAAATTAAAAGGACCAAAGATTATAGAAGCACTATTTTCAAACAGAAACAATAGATTTAGTGGAAATGACATTAACAAGTACAGCCAACCAAATAAGAGACAGAGGACGATTATCAAGTTTCTACTCAAATGTAGGCCTAAAACAAGGAGACCCGTTATCTCCTTTTAATCTTCAACATTGTGCTGCAGAAAAGCAACGTAAATACTAATTACAACATTTTAACGCAAACATATCAATGCTTGGCTTATGCTGATGATGATATAATTATGGCAAGGACGCAAAAAAAACTCAAAATGCTAATCGGAAACCTAGGGAACACAGCCAAAGAATATGACTAAAATTAACGACGAAAAATTACATTACATAATACTGAACGAAGAAACAAAGGGAAATAATCAAGACCTCACAGTACAAAAATATAGGAAAAGGAGAATATCTACTTTTGAGTCACACAGAAAGTTCAGTATATATTAGGGGGTGGAGATAAATAACAAAGGAGAATAACAACGGAAATATGAAAACGTCTGGCAGCAGGAAGATATGCATTAAGCGGGAATCAAAAATTGGAAACTACAAGCGCAAGATAGAAAACAGTGGAAAAAGACAATTCAAAAGCCATGGGCCTAAATGCCTGTCATCGAGCTAATATATTTGTTATATCTTATTATTCTTTTCTTGCTCTTCGAACAACTAAGACCATGATTACCGGTTTCGTTAACAAAAGCTCCACAGTTGCAAATGTGATTCTGGAATATATTGTATCCAAGTCTCAGACCAACACAAATTTGCGATGTTTAGATATCTATGAGCGTGCTTATATTCTGTGGTGGAAGTACTTTAAAGCAAGCACCCGCATTGAAAAAAATGAAGCGTTGTCTCAATAATTGAAAATCGAAATTGATGAGGTTTCAGTCTTTCTGCATAGACTTATTTGTTGATTGTTCAGAATTTAGTGTTAGTACTAGGGAGCTAAGGTTGTGTCTAATAGGTAAATTTGAATCTTGTCATCCTTCGTAGAGTGCATAGTAGATACAAGATCATAAGCACCGTGAACAGAACAAAGAAAGGCAAGAAGGCATATATCTGCTAGCTTACGAATTAAAGTCCACCTTTTAAAATTATAAAAGATGGTTGTAACCATTGAATATAATTTACGTAATAATTGAGAATATATTTTAAACATGAACGGAAACGATAGTCAATTTTGTTCAATAAAAATTGAAATTTCCAATAACGCAAGTTCTAAGAAAGTAGGTTAATTTTGGAAAAGGTTTTTAAAGAAAATATGCCACATGTGAAATTAACTCGGTCAATACCAGACATCTTGTTTATTCTCACAGTGTTACTGTAAACTTCAAAAGTTGGTAAACCAAGGAGTTCAAAGTTTTTAGTTACTTTTATGCGGATACCTGAACACACAGATTCACATTGAAATATTAAATTCTCATAAATTTTTCACTTTACAAATAAAGTTCACATTTGAAAAAATTAATAGAAAGATCCACTTCAATTTTAATTCTCATTTAAAGACTGAGAGACTTTAGTCTAGTGTTGTTTTGAACAATGACAATTTTTTAATTTATTATTATTTATATTATTTCACAGATTGTTGGTAGTGCCCCAACAAATAATTCTGTAACATTAAAAAGAAAAACAATGTAAGAAATCTTAAGGCATAACATACATTGACATTATTCGAGACCTCATTTTAAAAATATTTTGGATTGCACAGGATACTCGTATTTTTTTTCTATTTTCAAATTGTACAATAAAAAATAATTTATGTTTTAACATGTCCCTATACCTAGTTACTTTTGTTTCTGAAATAAATTGATTTTACCTGATTTGTGAACCCTCCAAAAAATACAACAACAATTTGTTGGGAAAAAATTGTTTTAAATCTAAAATTTAAACCTGAATTAAAAATAGTTGCAAGATAATGTTTATTTTACGGATATCTTACAGGTAACTTATTTTCCAGTAAATCACAAATTGTTAAACTAACAAATTTTGAAATATCTCAAAAACTATAAGAGTTAGGGGTTAGTAACCCTAATACCAAATAAATGGTAATTAGTTCCAGCTAAATTCTGGGTAGGTATTATATTTAAGTTAAACAAGTTATTTAAATTTTAAGACGTTAGTGTTATGCGGTAGTATAAAAAACACCCTGTAAATCATAACATAAAATATTGCAAAAAGATGTTGACACTTCGTTGGTAGTTCCACATCCTTGTATAAAATTTATAGAAATTGTAAACACTGTTATTATAAAATATAAAATTAAAACTATAAATTTTTTTCATCCAGTTTTCGATTCTGCATCTCTGAAAGATTTCTTTCGAAAACTAATTAATTAAAACTAATTAGGATGAATACTTACATAAGCACGTGAAGAGTACTCAACATTCCGAGCAAATATTTGATATTGAAAATAATTTTTGCTTAACATGAAATCAAAGCTCCCATCAATTACAATATATTGTTTCGAACTTTCAAACAAAAACGTTTAGTGTACAAAAGCAAATAATCAGGGAACTGAAATGAAATCTTTGACACATAATAAATAATTAAAAAACATGTTTAGTTCAGGAAGCAAATCGTTTGCAAACTTTGTAAACCATGACAAACTACTGTATAGATTCTTATTGATTACGTAACACAGTTAATTGTTTCTAATTGAAAATTTGAATCATTTTCTAATAGTTTACGAATAGTTTAATAAAGTTCTACATATTAAATATATTTAAAAATGAAAAATCGGCTGCAATGAAAAAGAATTGTGAATTATAAATTATTTACCAACCTACGACGTTTGATTAAGGTTAAATAGCAATTAGAGTTAAGTAAAGAACTTTAATTTTTAAGTGTTGATTATGTAAGTAAAATTAAGTGAAATTATTTTCAGGTTAGTTTTAGAAAAACCAATATAAGTAATAAGCAGTGTGGATAAAATTTTTTGGGCAGGTGGCAATTCTCAACATCATTAAAAAATTAAATTCAAAATTTCTATTTTCAACTACAAAGCAAACACCTTCAAAACTTCTAATTATACATCAATTAAAAAAACAATTTAAAAGTGGTCGAAAAATGCATAAAGAGGCAGATAAATTAAAAAAATTCTTATTCTATGTTATTAGTAAACTGATAACTAATGAAGAGTAAAGTTAAATTGATTTTACGTAACGCATTAAATACGCAATTTAAAATATAATCTTTAGATTATAGTACTTTTAAAAAAAATATATCGTCGGACTAATCAAGCACTGTGGTTCTTATTATTATTATTTTGAAGTACGATGCCTTTATTATCAATGCATTATCAAATTTAACAGTTACTTATTGTAGGTATAAGTATTTTATAGCCCAGTCAAAATATACAAAAATATGAGGGAACTCGGAAAAATTCCGATACGGCTGGATTTTTGTGTACGATATTGCTATTATATACATTGTGTCAAAAGTCTAAAGTTTTTGTGGAGCGGAAGAAGTTTAGCGAGAAATATTTTTCAAATATCTGCAATGAAGTATATGTACCTAAAATGAAATAGTTTTAGGTCCTTTAAAGCTTATAAAATTTGCAACAAAAGCATTCCAACACTTTTTCTTAAAATCTTTCCAAATTGTTTAAACTACCAAATAACTTTAATTATTTATTATTTTTCAATATTGTATTGTGATGTAAATGTTATGTATGGTGTATAAACCTTTATAGTCAGGTGACGAAACCGTTTGTAATTGTGGATTGGTTCGTCTTGGCCAAGCATTTGCTTGAAGGTTTAGGAAACCTATTAAAATGTTGATATTTTCGTTTCCGATTTAAAAACTTTTAAGGCTAAATGTGATGAATGTGTTTAATGACATTTATTAACCGTTTGTTTTATATTGTTGAAGTTATACTATCTATGTTTTAGTTATTATTTTAAAGTTAATGTGCATACTTTTTCCGTTTTGTTTTTGTTTTGTATACAGGTTGATTGTAAATTCAGGGCCATTGATTTACTCTTTTATTATCTATGATAGACAAAAGTTTATTAAAGAAAAATTATACAAAATAGTTTTTTTCCAAACATTGCACAAAATTGGTGACTTCAGTTTAAGTAGAAATGATATTAACTAATTTTTTAAATGAATCATGTAGTATTTTCAAATTTTCTAAGTGCCCCCATTTTGTTGTATAAATTATTCTGACCGTGTGTAACATTAGTTTTCACAGCTTCCCTAGATTAATTGTACCAATCAAAAAGCATTTCTTTAGATTTTGTTAGTTAAGTAAAAACCAATAAATTCTAACCAAAATACGATCATTGTGCCGCTCTTGCAGCATATCGACCCATCTAGGGTCTGAGAACAATAGTTTAATCTGTGTAAACACGTTGCCATCAGCCCAGGTACTGACGAAACGAGAATCATAGCCGTAGATGTTGGTATTATACCAAGATACAAAAATAATGGTATATAATACGTAAGAAGTAAAATTTGTAATGTGATCTACTATACAAATAAAATAAATAACATATATAATATATGACATAAATATAAAATAAAATAGTAATGCAGATATCGTCAGTACATTTATTACAATTACAATTAATTTGCAGGGACCGATTTTTAGGCATCAAAAGTAAATTTGGCTCAATTATAAAATTATGTGGTTGTCATGGAAACTTATCAAAATGAATAGATAAAAGTAACAGGCATAAAATGTTCATTTAAATAACAAGACATTAGTAGGTAAAATAGGTATATTTAAAAATAACTCACAATACTCACTCATGGTTACAATAAATGGTGTTTAGAGAGTAGAACACTGTTTCAGGCACATTACGCTTGGTCATTTAACTTTCTTCCTCGTCTGAAATTTCCATTTCGGAATCAGAATCGCTGTCTTGTGTGTTTACTGATATAATAATTGGCTCCAATGTTATCTCTACTAAATTATCCAGTTGCCAACATTTGTCTTCTTCCTTAACGACATGAGATACACAGTTCTTCCATCTTTCAGGTGTTACTTTGTTTAATGCATTTTCCAGAAGTTTTTTCACGTCGTCGAGTTTAAAAGTGGTATTGTTACAAGCGACGTCACCTTTTACTTGAGCCCAAACCAACTCTATAGGATTCAGCTCACAATGGTAAGGTGGTAAACGCAGTACTTCAATGCCCCGATTCTTTGCCATTTCGTCAATAACATGACGTATATACTTATTCTTATGAACTTTAACAATATCCAATAATTCTCTTTTCACCATGTCATCCTCAAAAGTTATATTCTTAACAGATAACCAATCTATAATTTCTGCTTTCCTCCAAGCGCTGGTAGGTAAATTTTCGTATCTTCGTGAGTGGTAGCTGGCGTTGTCCATAACTAATATAGATCCTTGGGGTATCAAATCTAGCATCTGCTCAAAATATTCTTCAAACACATTAGCATTCATGTCTTCGTGGTAGTCGCCAGTTTTCTTTGATTCGAATTCTAACAAACCACCATCTACAAAGCCATCTTCATTGCCAATATGAGTAATAATTAACCGTGTTCCTTTCCCAGAAGGCGGTCGAAATCCTGTCGATAGCCCTTCTATAAATCCTTGTCGAGCACTCGTAACGGTATTATCATGCCATGTTTTTACGGTATGTCCTGCATTGATCCAGGTTTCATCCAAATAGAATATACGCCTGCCTTCACGCCTATATTTTCTTATTTCCCGAAGATAATTTCTCCTCCATGTAATAATCTCTTGTTTTCAATTAAAACGGATCTTCTATTTATCTTCTCCCAAGTAAACTTCAACTTGCGAAGAAGTTTCCACAGTGTTCTACGACTCATTTGGGGTAGATTTTCATCCTCATTTACTGCTAGTAAAATCTTATCGATTGTAGGAATCTCTTTCCGTAAGTAGAACGAGTGAACCTTTCTACGGACAGAATTCCTCATTGCATCATCTAATTCCATCGGGCGCCGACCAGGAGATGGAAGTGGGTGAAGCACTTGTCCCAAATTTTCTTTCCCTCACTAGTTTATAAATGGTGGATTTTGATATTCCCGTCATTGCAGAACATAATCCTACAATATCATCGACACTTTTTGCAGGGTGTTGACATCGAACAGCGTCATGCACATTTAAAATTATAATTTTTTATTAGCAGATAACGCCACTTTTAACACGTTTTGCTGGTGAAAAGTTTTCCATTTCAAAATTATTTGCACTAACACACAAACAAACAAACAAGCCGATTCATTGCTAATAACAAACTAAACATATTTTTCATTTAGAAAGTATACGAAGCCCTTCGGTCAAACAACTAATTATCTGTAATCTTTCGCAGAAATTACAACCCGTCTGCCGTAATGACTGCGCTAACGACCCCACTTTACCTGATGATAGATAATCCAAACACATTTTGACGCTAAAGAATAATTGTTTTAAAATTACTTTATTTAGCTATATCGATTCTTAATTGTAATAATAAGAAACAAACCACATAATAGTAAATAATTTTTTTGAAATATTCCACAGTTTAATAAGATACAAATAGATTCATAACTTTTGTAAAACTCAGTATACGTACCTATATAAAATTAAAATTTAAAATAGACAAATTGAGAAACGACACATTTGTCATTTATCGATTTTAGAGTTTAATTTTATATTCAAATACTGTGTTTTACAAAAGTTTTGTATCTATTTATATCTTATTAAACGGTGGAATATTGCTGAATTAAATTATTTACTATGAAAAATAGATTCCACAAAATAAGGATTGAAACAATAAAAGAAACCACATAATAATTCATATCAAGGTAGATTTACTATTATAATATATTTACCTACTAAAATATGATTTTCAAACGTATCAGGTACCTACGCCACTGCAATACGGGAGATTCGATAATTCTGACAGGTTTATTACTCCGCGCCAATAGTATACTGAGTGTAAAGTTATGAAATAGTATTAAAACTTTTCTTGAAATAATTAACATAACCATTACAACTGTTTCTTATAGAGTTGAGTTTTGACTACTGTCGTGAGCACACATATTTATAAACGACTAAAAGCAAACTAACTAAAAAGAAAATTTATAGTTGCGTAATTAGTTAAGTGACAAGTTAAGTTAGTACTAACGAACAAACTGTAAGTTAATTACAAGAATTTAGCTCCCTTTTCGCTCATTTTATTGAAATAAGTGCAACATTCCGGTGAACGATAATTGATATCAACGAGTGTTATCGTATCAGAGTCAACAATCAGAACTTGAAATATCGGTAGGAAAATGGCGAAATAAATGGTACTATAAAATAACTATGAGCAATACACCTAAAATTGTTACAAACGAACAAACGTCAAAGAATACACCAAAAAGACCTAGAGACCATGAAGACCAATTCACCAAAACGAGATCAAGGCCTAAAATCAGCTAAAAATAAAAATAGTTCTTCAAATGCAGAACAATAGCAATTGCTAAAAATTGTTTTTTGTAATGCTACGGATTTGTAAATCTACAAGACTTCATTAACTCAAAAATTACAAAAGGAGTTTCAATATTTTGTATAAATGAAACTTGGCTGACAAAAGAAACATAACCCGTCGTATTTAGATATCTTTAAAGTGACAAATCCCGTGGTGGGACCAGTGGCGGCTTACCTATTATTGATCTTGATATAAATATTTTAGATAATACACAAAGCTGGCTAACTTGTTTAATTTCATGTAATGCATTTGAACTAATTATTAGTAACGTGTATCTTAAACCTAATGTAGATGTAGAAACTATCCTAGATACGTTTAATCGGTGGAAATAAACGCTGTATATCCAAATACTACAATAGTGATTTAAATTGCAGGTTAGGAAATTTATCTGAAGTGCCGGTGGAACTTATTTCCACTACAAATATTATTAGCGAAAAGTGTAATACTGTAGTAAACAGTAGGGGCCATGTTCTTGTTCAGTTTATGGACGTTAATTCATTTTCTCTCTTAAATGGCAGAACTAAAGGCCGGCCAATTTACATACTGTTCATCAATAGGTTGTAGTGTAATTGACTTGCTATTGATTCAGAATATTCAGACACACTGTAACACTTTTCAACTAACAAGAGATGTTACTTTACCCACCTAAGCTATGTGAGGTCCGGCTAACACAGTAGAGACGGCGTGCGGTATTATATTATGGGCGCCAGCAAACCTTCTAGTATAACTCTGAAACTGTAAACGAAAGGATCTGCTCAAGTAAACAGAATGCTCTTAGGCAAATAAATAAATCGAAATGTAAAGAACAATAACATTTATTTGAAACAAAAAAAAAAATGTAAAGTATTGTGACGTGCAAACAACTATTGTTATCTGATCAAAATGTAGGGTATAGTTATTAATTAGTTATTAATTAGATAGTTAAATTAGCTATTAGTTGTAAATTAGATGTGAATATAAGATAATATCCCTCAAGCGCTTGTTTAACTTACTCTTATTTATATTATTCAGCACGCTAATGAAATTAAAAATAAATCTGATCTAGATAAATACTGGTGCTACGCCACTGTAATAGATTTGTCAATATTATTGATAGGTTATTACTGGTTGCACGTTATAATATTTTGTACAAAAAAAAACAATCAAGATCATACAAATTAAATAAATTAAGGTAAGAACAACGATTCTTTGATTCAAATCAAAAAGTACATACAATCCCTAATTATTTTAGAAAATGTTAAAATTAACGGATAGAAAAGTTAGAGTCGTTACGTCAAGAACAATGGTAATAAATCAAATAAATTAATAGATATAAATAAATAATCTGGTTTTTAAATCAAGAATCAAGCACCAGGTCCCGTCACACGTTGCGAACCCAAATTTCTAATTGTCCTCGGATTTACTGGTCAGAAGTCAGGGAAGTCTTACAAGCAATTTAGCACCAGGTTCCGTCACAATTGAAACCCAATTTCCAATGATTTTCTAAACGTAATGGTAGCAGGGTACAGGATGTTGATAGAAACTCATATCAATTTTCCCAGTATCGTATTATAGTTGGAAACACGGTATATTAAAATAACACTTTTTAGCTTTCTCTAACCGCTTTAATTCAAGTAACAAACTCGTATAATCCCGTGAAGGCAATCGAATGTAGATCCAAATACAGTATCCAACATTCGAAAAATATTAATCACACTCTCAAATAATCCTGAATATTTCCAGAAAGACTACTAATTTCATAACTCGAGTAGTGTAGTTCGAGAAGTTACTAGCACAAAATAGTTAAGTACGAAAAAGTAAAAAACTGTCTATCAACAACTCAAAATTGAAACTATGGTATCATTTTAAAAAAAAAAAGAAAAACTCAAAAAGGAAAATCGTCTTAGATTTTCTAAATGAATATTATAAAATAAATAAGTTGAAAATTAGATGGCGCAACATTTAAAAAACGTTAGCTGAAAATCTGTTAATTTAGAATATTTTGCAAAATCTGGAGCACATTTTCCTTTAGAATTAACTCTAAAAATGTCACTCCCAAGAACTAGTAAACACTGGGAAGAGCAAAAAAACAAACAAAATAATATAGTCATTCCTTTCTGGCATGCCAACTATGCATCATCTTATTACAATACTCTAATATTATCCCAAAACTGTGTATTATCTAATCTACTGTAGAAAATACATACTCAAATCTCGTTGATACACTTACCAACACCGCCTTATTCTTAGGTTTGACAAAAAAAATAACGGTTCTGAACAAAATTTAAGAAAATATAATAATCCTTGGTTTGACAATGAATGCAAACAACAACAAAAATTACCAAACAAAGCTTAATACTTGCACAAAGAAACAATTTTACGTATAATTACAGAAATAATTACTTAACACATAAAAACAGTAAAAAATAATTAAACTTAAAAAAAAACAACCATATCCAAAAGTATACTCTAGCCTTATGTAATATTAAAAATACAAAAAATTTCTGGCAAACTATCAAATATTATAAAGGGCATAATAACAACAAAACTCTTGACGTTAGCACATGGGAATCATTTTTTGATAATATGTCCCAAACTCTTACTATTCTGTACGATGTCCCATAATGGATTCACCAATTTCATATTAAGAAATAGAAAATTCAATAAGACCTTCTAAGAATGGTAAAACCCCGGGAGCAGACAATATTTCTTTTGAATTTATAAAAAATTTACCAAACAGATGGTTGCTCTATATAAATTGTCTCTTTAATCGAATTCTCGAACTTGAAGAAATTCCTATTTCTTAGTCCAATACCATAGTTACAATGTTTCATAAAAAAGCCTCTCATGAAAATCCTGAAAATTATAGACTCATTGCTTTGATCAATTGTATTAGCAAATTATTTACTCATATATTAAATACAAGATTGGAAATATGGCTGGAAAATGCAGACTCTATTCCCGAGTGCCAAAACGGTTTCCGAAGGGGCAGGGTTGCATGGACAATGTCTTCTTTTTGACATCGGGTATTCAATTGCAACTTCGGCTTAAGAAGAGAAGAGGCTATGCAGTGTTTGTCGACCTTTGGAGAGCGTTTGACACTATCAACCATTCCCTACTATGGCATAAACTATTTCAACAGGGTATTAGTGCTAAGTTTATTAGGTTAATTAAAGCACTGTACCTATTCTTCAGCTGTATTCCAAATTAAGGCAAATGGCGAACTATCAAAAAAATACAAGATATTTGAAGGTGTTCTACAAGGGGAATGTCTTAGTCCCTTATTATTTTTAGTGTTCTTCAGAGATATAGAAAGCTTCTTCAGAACACAAGGAGCAAATAGTGTTAACATCGATGACATGACTGACATACTAATGTTATTATATGCTGATGATTTGGTAATACTGGGCGAATCGGAAATAGATATCTCCAGCAAATTAAGAATTCTTGAAAATTACATAAAAACTGTTAATACTTAGAAAACAAATATACTAATTTTTTCAAAAACAGGGCACCGCCATCCACAAAGGGGTTCTTACTAAATCACAAAAATATCAAAATAGTTTAAAAAATTAGATATCTAGGTGTAACATTTACTAGCTCCTCACTCTTTCGTGACATGGCTAACTCAACAGTAATTAAAGCAAAACAATCTATAGGAGCAGTAATGACCTTATTCTCTAACGCAAAAGTTAATAGCTGGGAAACGCGAATAGCTTTGTACAAATCTATTGTCTTATGTTCTTTTCTCACTGTTTGCCAGTATGGGGCCTTCGCTATGCAAATGAGTTGGAAAAAATCCAAACCACTTTTTTTAAACAATTTTTGTATTTACCCAACAGTACTCCAAATACATATATCCCATTAGAAACAGGATGTGTAAAATTAAAATATCTAATATTTAAACTAGCATTAAATTGGCTCGAATGACTTTTGTGTTTAAACTCTTCTAAGTACCCTTATATATCGCTTGTTACAACTGCAAGGAGACAAAAACAAAACCCATAACTGGGTGATCTAATTAAAAATTATTTTATAGAAATAGGTGCACAAGGAATTTGGAAAATTTAACAATAACTAAATCAATACGAGAAAAACTATACTTGCTGCTAAGAATAAAAGAAAAATTATACCAAGATGACTTAACTGCCGTTACTATCTCGCGTTACTCACTCTTTTACCATAATTTTACGTTTAATAGAAACCGCAATTATACTTACAACACAAAATACCCATACATACAGCTAGACATTACTCACAAATAAAACTTTCTTCTAAATTGAAATCAAAGCTATACTAGAAGGGAACATCCTATAGTATTAATCAAAACGAAAACTGCACAATTTGTAATTTACAGCAGCCAGAAACATTCAGTCATATTGTAGTGGAATGTCTTATAGGGAAAGTGGGGTAATACCAATCACGGGGGAATCCCGATCATCGCAAAATATTCAAAACAAAAAAAGATGTTCTTAGTGAATGAGGCAAAAACAAAATCTGCAATCTCGATAAGCCGGGAGAATACATTAAATGGACGTTTGCCCGGTAGATATCACTATTAAATGGCTTTGAGTGAAATGTGCGTTTATGTTGTAAATTTTCTCAGTAAGTAGTCATTTATTTATCATATATCATAATGTATCTGAAAGCCAGTATTGTGTAGATATGATTGTTTATAAAAAATGTCGTGAAAATATTGTGTTGAATAATTTAGCGCGTAAAAATCATTTTTAGGGTATTTGGGGGTTATTCCGATCATCCGATCGGTATTACCCCATCATGATCGGCATTACCCTGTACCTAATCATATGTTTTTTTTTAAGATGCCTCGAAATTCCGAACGCCGAACGGTCAAAAATACATGGCCCAAGGAGAATCTTGAACGAGCAATAGCAGCTGTCCACTCAGGGCGTGGAATACGAACGGCATCTAGGCAACATTCCATACCATACACAACACTCCACGATGCCATCAAGAATGGAAGAAATTTGACACGACTTGGAAGAAAGTGCATATTTACAATAGAACAAGAATGTGAGATTAGTGGCCGTGTAAAGCTCGACGAGCTTGTTTTGAGTATGCCGAATTAAATAATATCGCCCACAACCTTTAATACAAATTTAAAGTTAGCAGGAAAGGACTGGTATTATGGGTTCTGCCGACGCCACCCTGACATAGCTTTGCGCAAGCCGAAGCTACCTCGGTAAACAGAATTTCTGCTTTCAATAAAGAAGAAGTTAGCCTTTTCTTTGACAACTTGGAAGAAGTCTATCACCGTTATAAATTTTCACCCAACCAGGTGTACAATATAGATGAAACAGGCGTTACAAATGTTCACGCACCACAAAAAGTATTAGCGGTGAAAGGTGAAAGAAGATTAGGATTTATAACTAGCGGTGAACGTAGACAAACTATAACAGCTGCTTGTGGAATGAGTGCTGTAGGGTCATACATACCACCTATGTTTATATTTCCGCGGTTAATGCTACCTCAGAATTTATGTCACAATGGACCTCCTGGAAGCATTTATAGGTGCTCAAAATCCGGATAGATCACGGAACAGTTATTCATCGACTACCTGCACCATTTCACTCAATATGCTCATTGTAGTGCGGAAAATCCAGTGCTCCGCATAATGGACAATCACATTTCTCATACGTCCTTAAGTGCTTATAATTTTTGCAAAGAGAATGGAGTGGTGGTTGTCTAACTACCACCACACACGTTCCACCGCCTCCAGCCATTAGACGTCACCTTCTTTGGTGCTTTTAAAAATGCTTATAATCAAGAGTGTTCGTCTTACTTGAGAGTCCACAGCTATCAAAAAATCGAACAGTCACACGTCCCGGAACTGTTCAATGAAAAAAAGGGGGAAAAAAAAAAAAAATTAAAAAAAAAAAAAAAAAAAAAAAAAAAAAAAAAAGGAAAAAAGAAAAAAAAAAAAAAAAAAAATTTTCAAGAGTGGGAAAGAGAGAAAAGAAGGGAGGGGGGTGGGTTGTGGGGGGGAAAAGAGGGGGAGGAGAGGGGTTTCATGAGATTTTGTTACCGTCATTA
Organism: Abscondita cerata; assembly: GCA_030710515.1. Lineage (NCBI taxonomy): Eukaryota > Metazoa > Arthropoda > Insecta > Coleoptera > Lampyridae > Abscondita > Abscondita cerata. Next base: position 24,523 of record JALBCR010000022.1, read on the forward strand.
ATGATGACCAAAATCCAACGGAAAATACGTCACCAGTGCTAACATTGAGGATGCAAAAAATATTGCAACACCCATTTCAGAATCTAAGAATCAACCTTCAACATCGGGCGTAAAAAAATTGGTAGGTAAAAAGCAGCAGCAGCTGTCCAGCGACGAATGTAGCGATAGTGATGATGCTGAACTAGTAGAAGTTTCAGATGAAGAAGACTTTACCAAAGATAAAAAAGCCTTACCTTGGACACTTCATTTTCAAGCGTATGTGGAATTCCTCAAAAAAACAAAATAGGACAACAAAATAAAAAGAACGAGAAAAGCTACAAAAAGCATTCTATTATATTTACAGCAACACCAAATAAGAAAGAATTGGAGCAAAAACATGAAAACAAAATAAAGAAAGATTTGGCTAAAATTAAAGGGTTACTAAAAATTTAAACAGTGAAACTAAGAAACCAAAAGTGCCCGAAAAGTTGATTCAAAATAGCCCAAATGACTTGTGCTCTTTTTGTGGCGAATTTGGGCGCAATAATGAGCTTTGGTTCAAGTGTGGAATATGTACTGAGTGGGTACATGCAGCCTGTAGTGATGCTTCTTCACCCGAAGAATATATATGTGACAATTGTCGTTAAAAATTTAAAAAACTCTCAAAAAGCCGCGGTCGGAATTACCCTATTTAATGGTTGCAATTACGGTAATTGCGATACTACAGGGATGCCTTATTTTTTTTTGATACTATTAGGAGATAAATTTTTTTAAATCTTTTTTGTTAAATATGTATTGGTCAATGTATTGTGAGTATTTTAAGATAAAAAAATATGTATATTTTAATTGCTGATTGCACTTTAAGTTAAGTGATCGTAGTTACCCACCTACCCTATATTTTTGCTTGCCAGAACACCGCTAATAAAAAAGTTTCAATGGGGAATATACAGAGTTTCTTTCAGTTTTAAATGACCCTCATATTCTAAATAAAATTTTGCAATTATGTTTATTTTTTTGTAATGGATAACTTATTCCTTATTATAATAATTAAGGTTCCTTTTGCTTTTGTTGGTTCTATTTATCTTGATTATTTAATATTTTTCAGTTTATTGTAACTATATTATTATTATCATTATTATTGTATACAAAACTCAATTTCTTGTTATATGTAACATTGTAACATAAATTCCACCAACAATAAATCTAATCTAATCTAATCTAGAACAACTGTCATCCTCAGCATGGGATCATTTTGGGGCTGTAAAAAACCATGCGAATCCTAAATCACCACACACATATGATAATAAATAATATTGGGTTGAGTTGAGTAAGTTAAGAATTCGTTGGTTTATTGAAAATAAAAAAAATCACTAAGTGCATCCGGTAAATTTCCCATGCGTATAATAAACAACTGATAATATCAATGCATTTAAGGATTGCATCGGTGTAATATTTCTTAAACCATCTTGGTTTTTGGTACATCGAACATTGCGATTGCATGAATTATTTAACAAGCATTTCCTGAACGAATGAGCTTAAAATTAACAGCGACAGTTTTGATTCCGGCGTTCATTGTCTGTCGACGAGGAAGTAGAAAAATTAACATTCGTAACAATTACCGATAGGGTTGAGTAGAATTTGCATATACGTTCAGGTATCACTTACATGCGTCTAATGAAAAAAATTAAAATCTGCATACAGCAGCGGTTGTACGGTGATGGGAATCTGTCAGTGGAGGATCCCCGCATTAAATCTCTTTGTTCGGTGCGCGTTTTTTTTTAAGAAACCCCCATTGAAAAAACATACAACTGGTTTCGCTGAAACTATACGTTGAAATTAAATATGCGTGTGCATTCTTTTCCGGATTTTTTGCGAGTACTGAGTATTGTTGAAGTCATAAGCGTAACCGTTACTTTTGCTCAGCGAATTGCTACATAATTGCATTGGCGAGAGAATTCCTGAAATTAATTTAGTTCCGAGAAATTTAACCACTTGTTGAACATTTCATAAGTAGCATTGCAGTTTTATGAGCGTTTCATAACAATAGCGAACTCTACAATTACTACATTACGGCACCGTCTATTAAAGAAGAAAAGCCCCTCATTATCTAAAGATTACAATGACAATTCCACCAGAGCGCAAACTTAATCTCTTATTACAGTTTCCCTAAATACAATAATGTCGTAAGCACTTGTCTCGGAGCTTTTTATAATTCCGTTAAAAAGAGGGGTTGTCGATACAATCGAACTGTTTTGGGTCTATTGATGTACACCTTCCTCGTGCATAAACCTGTTAACACCTGATTTTGAAAAGGGAATTGACTACCTGCAATCAATCACTACCTTAATAGCTTTTCGAGTCCTGCGTAATTAAAAGCGATTTTAAGAAAAAATTATTAGCATTACGGACCTAAAACTAATTTTGCCTCGGGCTTAAGCTTCTCACGCTAGACAAATGGTTATTATGTGCCCGAGCATAATAAAGCGCATAGGCAGCCGCCCATCTTCCGTAATCATATGCAAGGGCATGCATACATTAACAGGAAGACAGTAGTCGAACCCTTTTATACAATAAAAAATTAAATAGATTTTTTTCTTCTTAAGCAAATGGTACGAGTTGAGTAGATGCGTTCCCATGGGCTTAACAGCTTGTGATATGTCAACGTAGAAAACCTGATACGGTCTTCGTCCTTTAATTTTTTTTTACATTTTTCATAACAAAAACATTTCGAACAATTTTCAAATTATTTTAAAGAATTGTATGAATAACATTAACTTCTGTCTACATTAAAGTCTTTCGTGTTACATGAGCGGATTAATAAAAAATATTGTGAGATTACGTTCATTAATCATCAAGACAAATAGATTTTAAATGGAAACCTGTAGCATTATTTTGTTTAAATGAATAAATAATTTGTACGCTCAAATAAAAGTCATCGGTAACGTTATTGATAAAAACACAATTGAAAATAAAAATTAGGTATATCGGAAAGCTTGTAGTAAACAGATTCAATGCTTAAAAAAATTAATTAATATTCTAACACCCAGATCATTGATCGACTTTGAAATTATCCAAAAATTAACCTTAATCAGTGATTCAAAGACTTCCCCTAAGAGAGAAATTATCGATATTATGAAAACAATTTATTTTACAACCTTGACTAACAATCTGATACTAAATCTCCTCTGGAATAAAATAAAAAAACACTAATATTTTTTGGTTTGAAGCCTCGTTTCCATTGAAGCTACTGACAGAGCTGGTTGTATCATTGTTTCCATTGTCACTTAAGATTTGTGCTGCAATTTCCGTTTTACTTTGAGCTAAAGACTCGATGTAGCCTTTGCCAATATCTCCAGACTTCCAACCACCAAGACGTTTGACAGTTGTTAAATCAGCACTACTGCCTGCCAACAAAGTTGCTGAAGTTCTTCTCCCTGTAGGTGGTGCTTTTGAAAACGGGTCATAGGTTAATGGTTTTGGTATCAAAATGAAGCTAAAATTAGTCTATATAGCTGTTGCTATTAGGAATCAGCTGAATTTCACGTTGTTTTCAAAAATTTGTCAATAAAAATAAAAGTAAGTTTTGATACTGAAAGAAAAATAGTATTGCGTTGCCTAAACAGTCAACATTATTACGTTTTGACAATAAAGATGAAAGGAAAGTAATTAATAAGCAAATAAAAATGTTTATTGTTAAGGAACAGCTTCGAAATAATATTAGAACTAAATTAAATAGAAAGGTTACAATAAATAAACATAAAATTACTAATTTTTATTGATGAATTTTTATAAAGGCCGTGTAATTCTGATAGTGAGCGCTATGCGCAATAATTTTGGCTGCGATTTAATACCAAAACCATTTTTGTCACTTGAAAGGGCGAGCAGGAATTCGAAAACCAATTCACAATGCTAAATCCCTACGACCTGTTTCCAAAAGCACTGCCGTGTATTAGTTTGGATCAAGAAGCTTGCGGAAGGTTGCGCCTACTCGTTGAGTTGAGCATTTTCCATTTTATAAGATAGAAAAACGTCTATGGTTGATGTGTGGTGATCTAAGAGATGCATACTTCTTATACAGCCGCATTAAATCCTCCGATGATCTGTCCTTGAAACACCGATCAATCTTGGTTTTCGTATCTTTTATATTAACAATTATAACAATCGAATATCATCTACTGGCAAATTTTTTTCTTAGTATCTTACGCTCGAGCAATGCCCATTACTCATAATTTCCTAAAAAGTTGTTTACCTTAACCATTAAGTACATTTCATCTAGAGCTTCATTGATGAACTTGCATAACTTGATGTCTGCTGAGAAATTGGATTTTTTTGCTCTATAACCTACCGAAACCTTTCGTTTCAGAAAAGTTATTAGCTTTTAAAATTTCCTGATGTCCGCATTATGATGAATAAGTACGTTTGATTTAAGTTTTGAATAGTATGCCCAGAGCGACAAGGGTGTGTAAGTTTCAGAGAGTTTAGAAAAGTGAACCAGCAAAACATCTTCACAAGCAGTATTTTTAATACCTTTTTTTCGTGCACTACTTGAGAAATTGTTGACAAGCTTTTTATACATATACTGCTGAAAACAATTAGAGGAACACTATGAAATATGAAAATATATCTTCATTGGATAAAGGTACAAACAAGCAATTAATAAAGTACATTATTTGTGGTTATTTATTTATTTATTGCTCATGCCAGTAAAAACAAATAAATTACGCTGATAATTAACTTTTCAAATAATTCCGCTATGTAAGCAATTGAATCTTGTGTTTATTTTTGAAAGTAAAACACTCGTTATATAGAGTTAGTATTGTGTATGGCCTCCACGACATTCGATGTCTGTTTGGCACCTTTGTGGCATTCTCCCAATAAGATTCTAGATTTCCTCTTGCGGGATATTCTCCCATTCCTCCTTCAGAGCATCTCCAAGTTGCTGCAGAGTTTGTGGAGCTTGATGTCGGTTCCTGACCTTGCTGTCTAGAAGATCCCACAAGTGTTCAATAGGGTTGAGGTCTGGGCTGACCGCTGGCCACTCCATTACCTCAATTTCATTCCTCTTCAGAAACCTCCCTGACAGCTGCAGAATGTGCCCTGGCATTATCCTGCATAAACAGAAATCCAGGGCCTACTCAATGGCAGCAGGTACTACATGCTCTTCCAGAACGTGCTCAATATACCAAACAGCATTCAGTCGCTGGGGAACAAGTACAAGGTCCGTACGATTGTTGTACATAACTCAGGCCCACACCATTATGGAACCTCCTCTAAATCTATCAATTTCCTGTACAGCATCTGCAGAAAATCTTTCTCCTCACACCCTCAATCGACCATCACAACGTGTAAGACAATACCTGGATTCGTCCGAGAAGAGCACAGACTCTTTCCAGCATACGTACGTCTTGCTGTCTTAAGCCTATTTGTTAAGCGTGGTTTCTTAACTGGCCTTTTTGGACGAATATTCTCTTTCCTTAATCTGTTCCTTATGGTTTAGTCTGAAACCCGGATTCCGGAAACCATATGAAGGTCAATCTGCAGGTCTTTTGCAGTTTTTGTACGCTGTCGAAGAGCAGAAAGAACAACGTATCTATCATCCTGGGGGCTTGTTTTAAATTTACTGCCCTGGACACGTCTTCTACAATACTGACCTGTCTCTCTGTGCCTGTTGCGTAACCTGGACACCACGGAAGGAGAAACCCCAAGTTCTCTAGCCACTTGTCGCAGAGATTGACCTTGTCGTAAAAGATGTAGAGCATGATACACTTCAAACTCATTTAAATGTTAACAGCAAAATCAACTTTTGTCACCCATGTCAACTTATATTTGTTCTTTAAAAGCTTCAACTGTGTAAATTGGCAATTTTTTCGACACAAATGGTCAGATTCTCGTTAAAGGTTTTTTCACCAACGTTTTTTTTTTTAATGTAGTTGTAATGTTTTGTTTGGTATGTCAACTATTTTTCTTAAAACTTCAACTGTGTGATTCAATTTTTTCGACACAAACAAACTCTTTCCATAATGACTAAAAGTAACATTGTTATATTTACGAGAAAACAAAGTACATACATAGAGATTAATACAATAAAAAAGTAATTAAATTATTATGTCGTAAGAAATGAAACCTCTAGGGGAAGTCAGATGCATACTGCAAGCCCTACTCCACCACTTAATCTGTTAGTAGGTATTTACAATATATCTACCAGTATTGTAACAGGACTCAAAAGCAAAAGCAAACATGCGTGTTTCATTCCTTTCAAAGAGAGGAAAACATACACCCTTGCTTGCCCTCTCCTTGAGTTTTATGATTTGGTAGCTACTACAGCCTGAAAGAGATGCACGTAGTAAACACGCACATACATCGAGAGTGTGCCTGAAGGATGGAAAAATTTAAGGAATGAATAAGGAACAGAGGAAGTTACTGGCCCAGCATTCACTTCCTTATATGTGCTAACTTATAATTACCGCGAAAAAACCGCTGAAAAACTCTCGGCAGACCAGCTGACTCTTGTGGGAATCGAACCCGAGTCTTCCCAATGGAAAGTGAACAGGATTCTACATGGCTCCGACACTTATGAACGTGCAGAAGCACATACAAAAATTCTCGGGATTAACATGGAGGTTTATTCTCTGGATCCATAAACTATAAACAACTATTATTTAGGTAATTGAAATAATTTATTATAAAAAGTTGTCATTGAAAATTATTTAATTTTACGCAATTATAAGAAACTTAGGTAATATATGAAAACCTAAAATAGATCAGTTACTATTTTTTGATGAGAAATGTTTAGTGACGACTCCAATTTTCGCCAATTAATCAAATTTATTGAAGATTCAAAAAAACTCAGGACATACACAGCGCTTTTTCTAAATTTTATTTTCCCCTTTTTTATTAATATGGAGTTGGCGTTACACTGAATCAATCCTTTAAAGCACCCCTACGGGCCAATGAATTTCCCCAAAATTTCTCCATCTTCAGACGAGTGTGGCATCACTTTCCGTGAGTAGATGAGTCGGGTTTTTATCTGCCGTGTTTGTAGTCACACTTAATCTATTTAGTATTTTCTAAGTGGGAAATCCCACCTTGTTTCTAAGGTTATTCCCGCTCATAGAAAGGTAATCATTGGTTTCTCTCTTTGTGAAATTGCTTTGTAAAATCTTTGATTGCTTTAGACCTTGAAATTTATCCCAGTACTTCTTTCTTTTCCATCTTTTTTCAATCTCGAGCGTTTCTTTAAATCGGGTGTTTGTAAATACCGCTGAAGGGTTTTGTTATAGTGAGGGGTGTAGCCGCCCCCCTTCTAAAGAGTTCATCTGTTTGATCATTATCTTCTAAACCGATGTGTTCCGGAATCCAAGTGAGCCTATAGACGGCTCCCAGCTTGTTTAGCTTGATTTTGCGCATCTTCACTTTCTTTGAGCTGCGATATTACTACTCGTGACAGCTGTCTGAGTGTCAAATGTAACATTCAATTGTATATACTTGAGTAGAGTTTTGTCAGAGTGATTTAACACCGATTCTCCTTTCCTTTCGTATATTTTTGTTTGCAGAAAGGACAATCTTTACTTTTTGAATTTCCTTTTGGAGATAATTTCCTCGGTTCTGTGCCACCAGACAACAGCATCATACGTGGGGATGAACTTAAACATTATGTTGTACTTGAAAGGGTATTTTCCTCTGAGTTACTGTGTTTTTTTTTTTATAGGAGAGGTTGGGAGTAATTAAACCACAGTTAAAGTATCGGGTAACGTTTCGTTTCCTAAGTGGGGACTTCTTCAGGCCGTAATTAATTGTGTGTAAACGTGTATGCTCGTTTATATTTATAAATCATATTTATAATTACGACCTAAAGAAGGATGCGAAACATTGTCCGATATTTTAACAGTGGTTTAATTACTCTCAACCTCTCTAATAAGGAAAAAAAGCATTAAAAATCACGTTATTTATCTATCGTAGGATTTTAAGTTTACATTTCTAGAGTTATTTTAAGGTATCTACGTCTACACTCCATATTAGTGGTGGCAGCACTCCACCTAGTGGGCATATACTGGCGCTTCCCACAAACACATCGGAGTTACCTGATTTGGCTTCTGGCTTCCACTTGCGTTCATACAGTGCCTTTTGCTTCGACTTATGCAAAGTATTCAATGTTCAATGTCTATGAAGGCACATGTAGAAGTCTCCCTTTGGTGTGGTGAAAGATGTTATACGGCGGTTTCAGTGAATTTAGTCATTCTGTATGTATGATTATTCCGGTGTAATAGAGTCTGGGTTAACGCCGTTGTTCTGATGTAGTTTGTCTACCATCTTCTCTAACATCTTAAAAAGAATCGCGTGAGTCTTATTTGCCTACAAGTTTTGTGGTTAGTGGTGTCCGTTTTCCTAGCTTTTGCACTCTAGCCGTTCTGTTCGTAAAAATATTTTTTTCAAAAAAGGAGTTAGAAGTTTCGTTCTTTTTTTAGATGGATGGGAATAAGCGACGGTGCTTATTACCCAGATGAGTCTAACTTGACTACAAATGGCGTTAGCAACTTTTCAGCGGACAACTGATGGTCTTCTTTAATGTAATATCTGCTTATGCGATTCTAGCAACCAGGAAATGTTTGTATTCACAAGAACTCAATTTTTCTGTTTAACATTTTTCGTGAAACTCCAGTCACGTCTGTACAGAAAGATGCACATTTACCACTGCCGCAAGCTAGGGCTTGTGCATTCTAGCTGCGCTTGGAATAGAGAAGTTCTCCTAGTTTGCGATTATAAGATGTCAAGGTGAAATTCCTATTCCTCTCCCGACCTTCGTTTACTTTTTATTTTATTAAAACGTTGCTTGTCCTCTTTTCTTTCTATTGGTTGGTTCCAAATGTAAGTTCGCTAATCTTCATTAAACATACATCTGAACTAACCCAGGTTGTGAACAACCTTTCATCACAGAAGCAGTCGCTTTGCGTAGGAAACGTTCGTCAAGGCTACTTTAGTCCTCAATGGAATTAATGAAGACTTTTTGGGGAAGATGATGTTTTCCTTTTCCAGCAAATCTGCTAAAGAGCAATGTTAGAAAGTTATTCTTCGTCCTAGTTCAAACATTTCTGGGTCATAGCCACTAGTGTCGTTGGTATTGCCGTCTCAATTGATACGGAGACCTCGGATTTGTATGCAATTCCTCTTATATTTTGCAGGAGTATATTTTACACTAGAGTACTAAACGTGGTTTACTAAACTGAGGATCCGCTCCACTGTAAGCCCTAAACTACTGAGAACGAAGAAGGTGATGTTTGGAGATGCTGTTTCCCACCTCGTGTCGCAAGACTTTCTCCTTGCCACTTCAGGTTGTGTATCTACTGTTGCAACCAGTTAACTTAGTTGTTTTTATCGCAGTTGATAACAAACATACCTGGTTTAAAGTAAATGTCTCATTCTGGTCATGCCCAATCTCGGCCGTAACCCTTTTTCTACTGCCAATAGTTCTCCTGTAGTGAGATTTTCTTGGTGTGATTATTTGATTGTTTTAAAATGCATAATGTATTATAATAAATACTCTTATATGTATTATCATAGTGTTGCTTGACTGGTTTTCTATATTTTCGTATTTCTTTTTTCTGAAACATTACTCCATAGTTCATATTATTTTTCCTGTTTCTTTATTCTTAGTCTAGTTCTTTGATAACTTTGTCCATAATAATTATAAAGAGGGTGTGAGTATGCTTCCTTGTCTAAGACCTTGTTCCGTTGTGAATTCTTAATTGTTCCTATTCTTACTTTGTTTCTGCATTTGTATTGCCTTGATTAAGTGCATAAAACTTGCGTTTTCTGTAATAAATTGCATATTTAATTTTTGGGAATCCTATCAAATACTTTTTCGATAACTATGCTTCCAAATTTTGTTCTAGGATTTTCTCTGATTTGTTTTATTCCAAATTGGATGATATACCCTTTCCAAAATCCATTATGCGATTCAGTTAATTACTGTTCTATTTTATTTCTGCGTTTCTCTTCTAAAATACGTGTGTAGACCTTGGCTACAACCCTAAGTAGAGTTATAGCTCTATAGTTTTTACATTCTTTAGTGTCCTACTTTTTGAATACAAGTATTATAACTCTCACCCCCCATTCTACTGCTTTTTTCCATATTTTGTTATACAAGTTCAATAGCATTTCCAATCATTCTACGCTTATTACTGAGTTTTTTCGTGTGTGTTTTTAGGGGTTTTTGGAGCAAATATAAAATATGAGAGGTGATCAGTACCTTAGAGTACTCCATGGTCAACAAGAAAAACATGTTGTTTCTAAGAATCCCCATTTTGGTTTCCGGACCTGGTCATCAAGACCCTCCCGGATAATTAGGAAAAAATGTACAATACAATTTCACAAAACACAATCACATACTAATATAGGGCACACATCAAGCATTCTGCAAATTGGTGTTGAGAGGTTGAGTAAGAACAAATCAGATTTCTTGTATAATATTTATTTTAGAAATAAGGTCGATATTTTACGTTTACAGGAAACACACTGTGGAGATGAGATTGTTTTGCTATTTCATTAACCTACTTTTTTTCCGTCATTGTCGTGACTGGCCCTTGGACCGGTCTATTATGTGTCGTCATGCAATGGCTGTGCTGTTATATTTTATGTTCTTATTTACCTTCTATAATGTTTATACACTTGGTTAATATTATTACATATGAATACTAGGGTGGGTAAGGGTTGGCATGTTTAGGTTTTAGTGGTTTTCCTAAACCTTGAAGTAAATGATTTGCCAAGCCGAACCAATCCACAAATGCACTCGGTTTCGTTACCACTCTGTACAGGTTTAGATACTGATCTTTTGGGGCACCATACATAACACTTACATCACAATACAATATTTAAAATGTACCATACGATTAAATAAATAAACTGGTTTAATTTATCTATTTGTTAGTTTGTGCCGACATATCTTCGCTATTTCCTCCTCCTCCTAGTTGCAATTTAAAACTTCGTTCTGTGTGGTTCTGGAAGGGATACCTTTATTTGTTCCTCCCTTATTTTTGTCACTACTAGATAATAGCCACTATATGTCTCCGCACTTCTTTCAACTACTCTCCTCAGTGTCAGTACAGAAGTAAATAAAACGCTGTTCTAAAAGGTCACAAACGCCCTCAATCTTACGAAGAAGTGAGTTTGTATTTTTAATGATTTTTTTTGTAACCTAGCAAGGCACTTATTATTTAAGCAGTTATTTAACTAACATCAACACCAATTAAATTTCTTCATGTTCTGTTATCTTTAAATTGCACCTGTTGTGGATGCAGAACGTTAATACGAGTGTAAGAGTAAGGATTTGCTCATTCTGTATTCCTTAAAGGCAAATGCTTAATTTACATTAGATAACTGAAACTTAATCGCCAAGGACTAAGAATGTTAAAGTTTACCTACCCTTAGCGTTTACGAGATGAAGTGAATTAATTAAGGATTGAATTATAGGTGGGGTGTTGGCACCTTCAATTTAACAATTAAGACAGTAAGCAGGTACAAGTATCCCACGGAGTTTGTAAATGTAACAAGTCCCTAGGTGTTACTAACAACGGTTACAGCAAAACGGTCCTATTAAATACGCAAATGAGGTGGTATTTTCATTTCCGGGGTCACCTTTAGTCCTCCTGATGAACGACTAAAAGGGTTATGTATAAAAATAAAGAAAAAACAGACTGGTAGCGTTGTGAGCTCGCATATATTAGACGTGTATGCAAATAAGGGCTCTGTCTTGCACTACAGGATACACATGCAGATCACATTAATGCGCGCCCATTGCGACGTCTGTACCGAGAGGGTTGGCGGGGAACCAGTTGCGCCATGTGTAAGCAAGAACAAAAAGCGACAAAAAAAACCTGACAAAAACAACGTACATTTTACGGACGTCCCATAAATGTGGCCCGGTGCCCCAGTGCTGTGTGTGCAGTGGTCGCAGAGTTATATTTTAGCGGTTCTTCAGCTGGCCGTTGGTCATTGACGATCAACAGCTGGACGCACGCCGCACCTCCTTTTCCTATACACTTTCTATTATATTTCCTGTTGTGTACCGTATGTAAATCGATGTGGACTTAACGATATTATAATTACAAACTGAGGTGATTAATTATACCTGGACGTCGTGACGGGCGCCCAACAACTTAAAATTACTTGGTATGTGAGAAGGCATCGGTGACTGCAATTTGTAATAAATTCTGGTCCAATTAGGCGTTATCGTTTTTTCGTCGACCCAATATGCAATAATTTACATCAAACTCCGATTAATCTTACCGAATTCATACAAAAGTTTTGATAAGCGCGATACACGAGATTATCTAAGATTATCGCGGCCTCGTTGCTTATATTAAAAGTTAGTGGCCGCGACTAATACCTAAATTCATTAATAAAATTTCTTTTTAATTAATGTTTTCAAGTTTCATTATAATCACTTTTGAAAACAATTTATTTTTCACACAACGCCATTTTATTTCTTGCGCCAAATGCAACGGGGATTTTTGTTGGAAAATTGCCGTTTTTGATGTATATACACCGACATAAAGATTTCAAGTGCGTTTTTATTGCTTTCTTCAAGAAGTTTTACTAGACATATCTAGTTTTCTTGGTGCATGTTACTCTCGACTTCATGTCAAGTTGGGAATTTAATACTCACATGTTTCGATTAACTTTAACGCGTTTATGATAAAATTTTAATTATAGTTATAAAGCTCGATTATATTAAATTAATATTTTGAAAAACGGATTTTATAACATTTAATTAAAAACGCATTGCTTTTTAGTTTTCTTGTACTAAAAATAAAGTGTTTAAATAAAAGCAAACAGAGCGATTTTCAAAATTTTCAATCGCATCAATAATTTTTAATTATATAAAATTCCTGTATTCCGATTCTGCGCTAATTGCAACAAGCCGAATAACAAGCATTATTACTCGTCGTTTCATTACAAAACTAATGAATCTAAGAGATTGCGTAATTATGACAGCTTTGTGCGTGGAAAAGCCGCGACATTCTACAAATGCCATTTTGTTACAAATTCCAACTTTTGTCGAATTAGTGACAAATTTCGTAATTTTGGAAATGAATACGGCCTTGCGATTGATTAACTTGGTGTAAAAATAAGAAGTTAATAAATAGCGATACTTTAAGAAAGAAAAAGCGCCGATTCTTTTAAAGGTTGTAATTGCGGTTGCGATGTTATGAAAGCACACACCGGTGATTTTGCAGAAGGTCCATCAATCCTGATTAACACGTCAGTAAGTCGTTTCATCCACACTATCTGAACGACTCGTAAATGTGTCCATTTTTCATTCTGTCACTTTCTTAATGCATTATATTTAAGTCAACTGGAGTTTAGCCCGTGGTGCTTTTGAAAACTTCTTGCAAGAGTTCATCATCGCGTCAAATGAAACTAAGAATGATATAGTAGGCGAAAGCTCGTGGGCGCGAATTTTAATAAAGATGAAACATTATTACTTATTTTTCGTGACAACATGCATACGTATGATTTATCTTTTGCGAAACAAGAAAAATAACGGACGCGCGCGAATTGTGCAGCAACAGATTATTTTTCATTATTTTCTGTTTTTTGAAATCCGAAAGCTCGAGAGGGGCACAAATATATTAAAGAAGACAGTAAAATTAGGGTGCGAGGCGGTGAGATTAGAACGGCTCGAATCCAGGTTCTGTCATAGTTTCCTTGGAAACTCGAGGAAAAGCGAACACACAAATTTTAAATCCACAAATACGTGAGGGGTCGAACGAATGAAAGTAAACGAGAAGAAACGTGAAGAGCACTTTATGTGGGTGGTTCAGCCCTTCGGATACAATATCGTAATATTATTGCGAATGCCTCTGACTCACTCGTAGAAAATAAATAATTAAAGAGGTTTCGTATATCGAATCATGAACGTTTACAATCAAAAAGCTTCTTGTTATGTATGCATCAACAGATACAATATAATATCTTGGTATTAAGATGAAACGTGACGTAAATTTTCGCTTTTGTCAAATTGAAACGGCACTAAGAATGTTATTCAGGTACACAACCCTTTATAATCTACTTGGTAAGCGTTGCTCGTTCATCTCGTTATACACCCCCGCGCCTAACAAATTAAGCGTTTTTTTTTGGAGCCAACGTTTAAGCCTCGTCCAAACAAGTAAAAAAAATTCGATCGGCTGTTTAAATACTCAAATTATTTGCTTTTTATAGCACATGTGTTACTTAATTTTTATAAATAGATAATATACAAAATTGTACTTAAATGCTACTATATTGAAATTATTTAAAATCTTTTAAAAAATTTAAGCTTTACTTTTCCTTCAATTTTTCAAAAATATTTGAAATTTTAATTTCCTAATATGATCGATTCTTAATTAACACTGTAGATTATTGTTGATATTTAACAGGTACAAAAATATAAAGAAAAAGTTGAAAATACAAAAGCAGTTGGAAATACAGTAAAAGATTAAAAAAGTAACCTATTTACACATATAAAATCAATTAAATTTAATGTCGACACCATGTGCATACTAGTTCTTAAATATTTAATAAAACAAACACCATGTAAATAAATTTATTCATGCACATAGGGTTTTTGTTTCTTTATCTTCACAAATCTCACTTATAATTTCTTAAAAATTTAAATATTATCTCCGATATTTATGATGCATACGAATAGATGTATCTACGTTTTGAATTTAAACACAACTTAAAATCTACCTTTTTTTAAAACAGTTCGGAAAAATTATATCGTATTAGAAATGCCTACAATTTTTTTCTAAGAATTCTAAGAGTTTTCGAAACTTTAAATAAAGGAAAATAAACGTTTTTCTAATAATAATGTTTCATTGAATTCTAATACACTTTTTATGCATGCCTATATTGTATTTGTCGTAACCACGGTCCACCAATTCATAAATACTTTGTTAAATTGTCTAAAAGACTGTTTCGGGGTCATAAATCTTTTAAAGTCAATTACATTTTCGTTTATCTTGATAAAAACAACATATTATTTCTTAAATATTTCAAAAATTATGTTTTATTAATAATTTAAACAAAAATTTTAAAAATTCTGAACGATTTAAGTAAAATTCATTAATCGGTAATTGTCCTTATAAATTATTTTTATGAAGGTTTTAGGTCGGTTGTACTATTTTTTTTAATGTTACGCATTTGTAAGCTTAAAATAAAATAGAATAAAGAGTATTTGTATAGTTTGTAAAGTTTTAGAATGTATTTATACATTCTGCCTTTTTAATAATTTTGAGAAATTACTTTTTAAAGGTTTCTAATGATTTCATTAAACCAAAATGTATAAGCAATAACTCAAAATTTTTAGAAAACAAACATGTTAAAAAGTCAAATCATTTAACAATAATTTAGATATTTTTTTTGTATTATAAAACTATTAGCAAATTTGCAAAAAATTTTAATAGGTCTATTTTAGAATTTATTGTCACATTTTTTAAGATCTAATGAAATTAATTCTCATTTAAGATTTTATATATTTATTTTCAGGTAAAATCTACTCTGCAAAAGTGAAATAAAAACATTTTTACAAACCGATCACAATTTATTAAATAAAATTTGTAAAAAAAGTAAAGTTCAGATTTAAAATTCGACGTTTACACGAGTTTTTGTTTTATTACTTGGTGTTGTGTTAAATAAAATTTGAAAACATATTAAATATATATTTTATAATTAAAAAAAAATAAAATATTTATAATATTATTTGTAATGTAGGTTATCCGTTTCAAGTTCGCAAACTAAAGTCAGTATGCTTGTACCCCAATTACCTTAAATCTCATTATTCTTATTTAAAATAATAATTAAGCTTGAAAAAAAAAGTTTCAGTTCAAAACAATCATTAATGCGCAATATTTTTACAGAATATGATTATTAATTGTTGTAAGAACAAATAAAAAACACAAAAAATGTAAAGATTTTTTTAGCAAAATACCAAAGCTTGTAAAGTTTTAAAATGTGTATAAAATTTTTGAAATAATTAAGCATTTAAGAAATGGTTCAACAAAAATATAAATCTATTATTTCCAGCACAAACACAATTAAACACCTTCTTAAAAATTATAGCGAAGTTTTGAATTGAAGTCGGTTTTCCGGTATTTTCAACAAACAGCAGCTCCAAATTTTTCAAGTTTTCTAAATTTGCTTATTCGTTTTATTTGAAGAAATTAGAAACTGTATAATTAGACTCTACTTTTAATTCAAAATTTAATACTTTTATAAAACGGTTAGATATATAAACCAGTTATTATAATTTATTATTATAATGTACGACAGACTTTTAAATTAACTTATCAAATCTCAATTGTAATTAAAATGTTGACAATTGGTTAGAAATTAGTTTAAACAGTTTAAAATAAAAGTATAAAACATTAATATTCTATTTTTAGTGAAAGAACCAGACGAAAAACAAAAATAAAAGAAAACCATTACATTAATACATAAATAATATGTATCCAAAAGTGGAATATTTAAGTTTGAATCTTTTTACGATTTTAGCTGATTAACAAACTTGAATGACAAAAATGTGTATATTAACAGTATAAATGTTAATATAGTATTAGATAATATTTCACTAAGAACATAAAATAATTGCAGAGTTTTAGTTGGGTTTATGTTGCATATACAATTTCTCAATAATTTTAAAATTAAGTATTAAAATTGTTTACATCGCTTACTAACAATTTAAATTTTTCTATGATCAAACTTTTCGTATGTGCTTAAGTAATTGAATTGAAAAACTATTTTGGAACAATAGCTTAGATTTTTACAGGGTTCATATTTTCATAGTTTTAGAATTATACAACTTTTAATTGGAAAACTTTTGTTAATTTGTGTTCCTCTTGAATTTTTATTATATTGCATTATTTCCTTGCGACATAAATATTTAATTACTAATTAAAATTACAATTTTTGCAAATTAAGCGTTTCGGTAATTAATTATACTATAATGTTACTCTGTTTTTACTTTGCACAAGCATACGTGGTGATCTTAGTTAAATTATACAAACTAAAAAGAATAATGATAACATATATTTCCCGAATTCTAAGTTGTTGATTTGAATAATAAAATTGTTATACTAATATGCATAATTTACAACTTGTAATGTTAAAGTTGGCTATTCAGTTTTTTCTTCTCCGGAAATGTTAATATTAATGTATCAGTTCTCATTTATTTCAAGAAAAGGTTTTTAAGTATAAACATTAGTTTCTGTTTTGCATAAAAGAGTGAACAATTATATTTCATTCGAATTGTGGTTGAGACAGCAAAATTAAAATTAGTTTTATTTTCTTCTTTGAGTTTTCAAATGTTTTTAACGCAATGAGCTTCAAAATGAACTAAAAATATGTCGAAAATTAGTCGAATTTAAAATGTTTTAACT
This sequence comes from Abscondita cerata, assembly GCA_030710515.1. Lineage (NCBI taxonomy): Eukaryota > Metazoa > Arthropoda > Insecta > Coleoptera > Lampyridae > Abscondita > Abscondita cerata. Next base: position 41,916 of record JALBCR010000022.1, read on the forward strand.
TTTAAAAAATTCAAATAATCAATTTTTAAAATCTGTTTAATTTCTTTTACACATAGTGCAAAACATTACAGCTTCTACAAACGAATTTCCAAAAATATGTCGTTTTTAGACTGATACTTAATTTTACTCAAAGTGAACTAAATTGAAAAAATTACTTTGGGAAAAATCTTAATAATAATGGCTTTTAAATAGTGTGAAACTTTGTTTAAATAAGTTGGATTTACAACATTTAACATAATTTCGCCCCTTTCATCCAACAAATTTTAGATTTTAACTGACTTTGTGTTCACGATCAATTTAAAAAAAATTATTTTTAATTATGTCTTGCATGCGGGTTTTGAAATAGAAATTTTTCTAATAACTGTTAAGGGTAAGAAATTCCTTAATTCTCAATTTTTAACCGGAAAACTTTTCATTTTCTTAAATTAGGAAACTAATTTTTTTTATTAGTTATTGAAAATAGAAATAATCGTAGTAGAATTGAACGGTTTTTATCAAATATTTAATAATTTTTTAATGCAATATCAAACTTGCCGTCGATCTTTTCCTTCAGCAAAATTAATAAAAAAGATTATTAAAAAACTATATGTTTCAGTCTTTTGTACGAATTATAAATTACTTTTATAAGTTTAAAACTAAATAAATTAATATTACCTACTATAACTGCTAGGTATTTTTTGGTACGGCTTTATTACAATTTAATTAATGTTTAAATTTTTTTTTGGTTTTAGTTTCTAGTTCCGACTAAAAAAAATGTATTAGTAATTAATTGTTTTTTTAAGTAGGTATCCTGTATTAAACTTATTTCATTTGAAAATACATCAGATTAGTATAATTTTTTAAATAATAAATAGTTTGAAAATGTTTTGTTATGTATTAAGAACGAATCTAATTTTTATGTAAATTTAACAATCTACAGGGTGATCTGCGTAGAGAGTGCATTAAAAGATTTTTTTGCTTGCAAATAAATCAAAATCTGAAATTCGGTATGCGGCTATAATTGAACACTTTTGTTCTACCTAAAATATTTTCAGACCTTCAGCTATATAGGGTGTTCCAAAAGTGTCTTATTTTTAATAAACCTATAATTTTTTTTATATGGGTCGATTGTCTATATAATTTTGAGTATATGTAACCTAAATTATGTTATCTAATTCTTGACCGTTTTTGAAATGTTATTTTTTTCAACAAGTGGTCTTTGTGGTAGTAAACGAAAAAATCTATCTCGCAAATCTGTTGAGATTGTAAAATTAAATTTATGGAACAGTTGACTGGAAGCCTAAGCTTACTGTTGATGTCATACTGGTGATTCCATTTTGTACCATGTAGGCACAGGCAATTTTCAAATATCACAATTAAAAAACGATTAAAAAATCAATTTTTTCAAATGGCATTTTCTGCTTTTTTTACATAATTTGAATGAAAATTGAAAATTTTTTATACCCAATTCCTCTCAAATGATGTAAAAAGCAGAAGCTGACATTTGAATAAATTCACTTTTTCATCATTTTTGATTGTGATATTTGAAAATTGCCTGTGCCTATATGGTACAAAATGGAATTTTCAGTAGGTCATCAGGAGTAAGCCTGGATTATCAGCAAACTGTTCCATAAATTTTATTTTATAATCTCAACTGATTTGCGAGAATTTTTTCCGTTAACTAGTACAAAGAATTTTTTTTGGAAAAAACGATATACATATATTAAAAACAATCAAGGATAAGAAAACATAATTTAGGTTATATACACTCAGAATTATATGACCAATCGACCCATGTAAAATGAGGTTTGTATTTAAAATAAGAAAGTTGATAGCAACTTTTGGCACACCATGTATAGCTGAAAGTATGAAAATATGTTCATTGTGTGTTTAAAAACTTAAAAAAAGAACCTTTCAACAAACTTGTGGTACTTAGTTAACTTGACTAAAATAATAAGATTGATGACAACATTTTAAAATTAAATTGTTGATTCAAATGATAAAATTATTATAATAAGTAGTAAGTATGCATAATTATACGAATTTTAATGTTAAATACGGCTACTCACTTTTTTTTTTCACCGGAAATGTTAATATTAATGTTTTAAGTTTCGTATAAATAAATAGCGCTAAGTTGAATTGATAATTATTATTCAAAGGTCTGCTTTAATAATTAATAATTTTTTCAGTTAAAAATTAACATTGAAATTAAAATTATTGTAACCATTCATAATTATTAAAATTTATATTATTTTTAGTTTTTCTTAAAAATGATACAAATTGTCGTTACAAATAAGTACTCTAATATTATGAAATGATTGATTTAATTTTTAGTATTTCTCAAATAAATTTGTTTTAATTATTATTATTTTGAAATAAAAATATTTCTAATAACTCTTAAGGGCAAGAAATTCTTAATTTTTTAACTAGAACATTTTACATTTTCTTAAATTAGAAAACAGATTTATTTTTATTAGTTATTGAAAATAGGTCCAAATAATCGTAGTAGAGTTGAAAGGTTTTTATCAAATGTTTTAATGCAATATCAAACTTGCCGTCGATCTTTTACTTCAGATAAATTAATAAAAAAGATTATTAAAAAAACCATATTAGTTTCAGTCTTTTGTAATAAATACAAATTAATTTTATAAGTTTGAAACTAAATAAATTAATATTACCTACTATAACTAGCTGTTAGGTATTAAAATTTTAAGGTAACGGCTGGCTTTTTCTTTCATTAAAATTTAATTATTAATATTACGAAACGAATAAATAAATAAAAAATGTTTAAATTTTTTTTTGGTTTTAGTTTCTAGTTCCGACTAAAAATTGTAATTAATAATGAATTATTATTAGTATTCAGTATTAAACTTATTTCATTTAAAATGCATCAGATTAATATAGTACGTAATTAATTTTTTAAATAATAAATAGTTTGAAAATGTTTTCTTATATCGTAAGAACGAATCTAACCTTATGTAAATTTAACAATATTTAGTAAATAATTCTTTAGCTTCTTTAATTGCGTTTTTTTTATATTAAGTAATTTTGAATATGTAATAATTAGTTTTGATTTTCGTTTTTACAATGAATAATTTCCAAAAGTACACCACAACCAGGATTAAATCTCTACGTGCAATAATTATGTGTTTATGATCATATTAGGTATATATGTATTAACATTATAAAAGCTACAAAATAAAACTGATAATCTCTTAATAAAAATAGTTATTGTTTGTGAATAAAGTCTAAACACGCATAAACTTTATTACCTACAAAAATTTATAGTTGTCAGAATTTATTAACCGAGTTCTAATGTTCACAAGTTGAATAATAAAAACTACGAAATCTAATTAATTTATAACTTGCCACGTGCACAGCAGGACCTTAATGACATTTCATTTTTCATTATAAATCGTATATTATATGTTTTCGTAACACGCCATACGTGTGCGATGCTAAAATTTCTTATCGTGCAAAAAATCTTGATGTATAATGAGAGTAGATTGGAATTTTGGTTGAAAAAAGCTCGAAATTAAGTGCTACAATTACGTGTACCAAAATACCACAATCTTTAATAATCCTAAAACGTGACATTCCGACCGGCCATTTCGCGTCTATCGAATGAATAGACGTAAAGCGTCGTTTTTATACGCATGCGTTTACACACCCTCGTGTCGTCGTGACGACCCCGGTGCGGGGGTAAACCCTATTTTTTTTGGGGTAGTAGAATCGCCCTACCGTGACCCTTTGTCCTACGTCAAAACATATGTGTGTACATTACAAAAATTAACAAAATTAAAAATGGCGCTATAGTTTTATTACATATTAATAATCCCTAACCCCATTTACAACGTAATATAATGAAACTGTAACTCGGAATATAATTTCCAGGAGCCGGGTTGCGAGCAGCTTGTTTAGATCATAATATTAAACTCAAATCCCATATAAAATTAAATTGTGTCTACTGTGGCTCGGATCTAGCGTGTTTTATTGGAAAAGCTTTTCCAGTATTTCCCTTGGAGGCTCGTCGTTTTGTCCTTATTAAAATGATAAAGTAACTAAATACATTTCTGAAAATGTCAGTTTTCTTTGAGATCATTAATTAGAGTTGCCTGAGGCTACCGACACAAATTCAGGTTTTATTTCTGGTCTATAATTAATATAAAACTGAAATGCAAAGCTCGTACGTACTACAAGTACATCATTACCGTTAAAAAATTTATATTGAAAGTATAGGTTTATTTTTACGACAGCAATTAAATATTAATAAGTTCAGCTTTGCAAATCACGCACATTAAATATATCTAAATAATTACTTGCGTTTAAAAATAAAGAATAAGTCGGAAAGGATTAATCTTCATGCGTGACTGTTTAAAGTGTGGTTTCACGCACTTTCTTTCGAGTAAATTAAAGTTTACAAGACGAAACAACACCACGAGCTTTAATACCAATAAAATAATTGATTAAAAATCATTAATTTTTTTCTTCAGCATAATTAAAAAAATACTGTAATCACAATCTGGTTTGTTGAATAAATTAAAGCGCAAACTAATTTATTTTATTGCCAAAAGTTTCAATTTGATTTATTTGCCACGTTTATGTCAAAACCGCGTGTTTTCAAACGCATTTTTGATTACAATATAATGCAAATTTTATTTTTAAATGACTTTGAGTTACCTTTATTGTAACTATCAAAACTATAAAGCAATGAATGAATATAGCAGATTCATTAGTTAAAAGTCATCTCTCAAACTGCAAGTTGCATTGTTAAAAAAAATTAATTACCTACGCCTACATTTAAATTTATTAATCATTACATTTTTTTCCGAAACATACCTAGTTCATGCAAATTTGTATAAAATGTTTCTTAAAAGTTATCTCGTTAAGAAACTCTTAACAACGACAGTTAAATTACACAACACTCAAGCATACAGGACGAGAATTAAAGAAGTTGCTGAAGTAATGTCAAATCAAAATTGTAAATACACCAAACAAGCAAAAAGTGCTATTGACGATCAACTTCCAATTAGGATTCGGAAAAATGCGAAAGAGAAGAGAAGTAGTATGGCAGTTTGGAAGAAAGAAAATGCTCGCAATCATCTTTTACAATATATAAAAATCAACTAAACAGTTTGAAAAGTTTAAATGAGGTCTGATTCATCCCCTTACGACACATTACTACTCCTGCAGGTAACGAAAATACTTTTGCAATCTCTTGACTGATATTTAATTGGACTACAAACCGCCGCTCGCTTTCGTTAAATTAGAGATGCGAACAATTCTCTACTTCAAAGATTTTTTTTACTTGCAGGTATTTAATAAAGAGCGCTGAAAATGCGCCAGAGGGAAACTTTTTAAAAAACAATTCATTTAGATTGTTTCAAATTTGTTGTATTCGGTTTAAAGCTCTCAAAAAATTGAATCCTAAAAATTTTAATGAATACATTATGGGTGTTACTCTTCAAGGTTTAAATTTCAGTATTGCAAGAAAAAACTTAAGTTAGTATTTTTTCGATTCTTTCTATAATAGTTTCGCATTACGTCAAAAAAAAATTATGAAAATATTAATAAAATTTAATTATCTAGCTTAACATATAATCACCAGTCCGTTTTGGGTACTTTTTTAATGTTTTAAAAAGTAATTCGTGCTTTAGACCGCTTAAGTTTTTCTGTAAACGTAAACTAAGTGTAAAACTTAAAAACACTTTTTAGTAGAGGTCTGGCGTGATTTTATCCGGACACACCAGCTTAATAAGTAAGATAAGAAGGAAACAATAATTATTTCGTTAGCTTAGATGACTCAATTTAACGACGATGTTCATCGGGAAATGGTTTTTAGGGTTAGTTGATTTAAAAAACCAGCTTTGAAATAAAATTATATTATTTTAAAGGTAATTAGAAAAAACTTTTAAGGTATAGAAAATGAAAAATAAACAAGACAACAAGTTGACAAACCCATTTTCACTATACAGGGTGTTAAAGCAATTTTTTAAAAAACGTTTCGTAAATAATTAGAAGACGCAAATTAATATGACATGGAAACTTAGTGACAGTTTTTAACCTATACTTTAAACCAAAAGTGACTTGTATTATTATACCAGTGGCGTGCACAGAGATAACGAGATTTTTCAAATTTTTTTCAGCTTGTATTATAAGTATAGTTCTAATTTTTTAATTTTGGTTATTGTTACCTGCAAACATAGCATCCTTACCTTTCCTACATTTTTTGATATTATTCAAAAGAAGATTTTTGTGTGGTTTTAATTGCCAAAATTCTTATCAAATTAAATAAAAATTAAGTACCATCATTTTTTTTAATTAAACCTCGAGCGCTACTTGTAAAATGATACAAACTACTCTTGGTTTAAAACATTCCTTTTATACGTTAAAAACTTTAACCAAGTTTTAATCTTATCATAATTTGCGTCTAGTAGTTAATTGCAAAAAACTTTTATTTAATTAATTTTAACACCTGATATTGTAAAAACAAAACCGTTTAGCATCTATATTTATACACACTGTTGTCGGATTTTCAGTTTTGTGCTCTTGTATCTTAAGAGATATGGCTCTTTCATTTTTAGCATAATTAATCAACTAAATGTTACTAACATTACTAATGACATAAATAACTCAAACACTCGTTTCAACTAATACATGCATACAATATAAAAAACTAATCAACATACCGTACCTAAGTTATAAAATATTTAATATATTAAAGAATAATCAACTGAAAATAATTTTATACAATAAAAACACTATATATAATACGTGCTACACAAAACTAAAAAGACAAAACTATTTCTACACAAAAATCTTCCGTTATCTACAAAATTAACTGTTTAGGATGCAATAGGTACTATATAGGTCAAACAAAACAAAACTAATCGATAGAATAAAAATCATAAGTATGACTGTACGAAAAAGTGACAATACAGCACTCTCGATACATCATTTATCGACGCTCACAAATCCTACAATATTGGACTTTGAAGAAAACTACAATAAACGTCTTATTTCAGAAATGTTACATATAAACCTGTACAAAAATAATATTAACTTCAAAACAGACAGCCAAAATCTGAGTACATGTTATAACAATATAATTAGTAAAATCAAAATTAAATCACTTTCACATTAAATTCGATTCAAATGTTTGTGGAATTTACTCAATGTACGTTTGTCATAGTTCATATTGTTATTTACAATTATTTATGTATCTATGGTATTTACTCTGTGTAATTATAAAAGTTATTTTATTCATATTTATATTAAAAGTTTTACATCAATCAAGTAAGAAATTTTCTATCCTAATTAGTTATAATTTTGTAATGTAGTTAGTTATGTACATCATTTGTTAATTCGTTTTATAATTATCTCCAGAGCTTGATGAAGGAAGTAGCAATTAATAATGCTTCTGAAACGTTGCTTAAATTGAATCTTTAAAATAACCCTCTCCATTAAGAAAGAATAACAATCTATTACAACAACAAAAATATATGTAATTAATTTTGTTCCCAAAATTTCCCATATTATTAAAACGTGATCCCTAATAGTTGCTAAGTTATGACAACACTGTATTTGAAATAAAAAATTCAAAACTATTAATGTTGTGCTTACAAAATTGATGTTTAGTAGTTTCAAGCATTCGGAGTTGAAAACTATTTCTATGACAGTTACCTTCAGAATGAGCATTCAACTTATCGGAAACGCAAAATGAAAATGCTTTATATATTTATTTCTTTTAATTCATTCTACAAAAATAACTAATCAAACACATTAGTATTAGTTAAGGACCTTATTACTGTATTAATCACAAAATTTTAATTTCATTATGGCTTTGTTCTATCAGATACCTAATGTATTGATATTTTGATTTTTCGTAGATATGGATGGAGGTCTGTGACTTGTTTAATGACTGCTTTCCTAAGAAACATATTAAGAAGATACAAAACTTGTCGACATTACGAAGAAACTGGATCCAAAAAAAGTTTATTACACAAAAGTGATGAAAATAAATGAAACGTTCTGTTACATTCTGAGGAAGATCCAACTACAAATGCCAAAATCTGCCAAACTACAAAATCGGTGGAAATTATAATATAAAGCTTTTTTCTATAAAAGGGCAGAATTATTTGAAGTTCTTAGAGAAGCAAATTCTGTCAGAAAAAAATTAGGGGACATCTAGTACCAACATTATGATGCCTCATTATTCAAGAAAAATTATTAATTTCTAAACAACAAATTTCCATGGAGACTGATTTGAAGACGTGGATTGACCATTTTGATTCCCTAATTTTCATTCTGGAATCATTTGGAGAACCGTGTCTACAATAATCGTCCAAAAAATGTCAACGATAATTTCATGACCGACTTGGAACTGTCTAACAAATAATGGGGCACGCTATAAAGCTTTAATTGAAAATTTGTGTTATCTTTACTATAAATTGTTAAATTATCCGATTGATTTTTAATTTTATTCCCATTTTACTAAAAATATTATTTTGTTGTTATTGTTATTCTGCATTGGATAAAGTGTATCACTCATTTTAAAAAAAATATCCTTTCTATTTGAAGTCATTCATTGCAATACACCTAATTATAGAATTCTATTTAAGCAAACAACTCGTAAATTTGACAACAGGGCCGATATCATTATTCAAGTTTTGTAAGCGCAACTTTATTGACATATATTTCGGTTCTCTTTACTACAAACGCGGTGTCATATATCTTAGCAAACAGTATAAAACTTGGGATCTTAATTTTAGGGCGTACCATTATTTTCAATAAAAACTAAATTCTAATTAAGTTAGAAGTTAGCAAAGAGACGTCAATGTTGATATCATTACTCAATTTCTCATATGATCTAAAATAATAAATTTAATAACTTTTATTGTCACAAATCAAATATGTCTCATTTGTTCGTTATAGAGGAATCAGCGTCAACTTTGTTGTACTGTTTTTTACTTTGTACTTTTTTAATGATTTTGTTGGTGAATATTAAAGACAGTGTTAGGACAAGTTATTGCACGGTATTGTTACATAAAAAATGATATACCCTATGGTTCTTATGCAAAGGTTTAAATAAACTGTATTTAACGTCTACCGACGCTTTTATCTTTAAAGTCAAGGTTTTGGGCAGGTATTTTGCCAAAAAATGTATAGAGTCACATTCTTGGGTTAAATATGAGGTTTGTAATATACTAGCATTATCTAAAGAAGAAACTTTTAGTTAATAAAATTCAAAAAAAAGAGGTCTAAACTAAGTATACTAGAAGCATTATTTTAAAAATTCTTGAATATGCACATCAATGAATACTAATGAAATATTTTCAATATACCTATACTTTTTATGCTGGTAAATAAGTTTTACTTAAAAATAAAAATTTAAGTTGGAATTGTTAAAACAAACGTATTCCGGGATTGGACCATGTCGAAAAGGTAACCGTAGTTGACAACGTTTCGCCATCTTCATCAGTGCGAGAAACTTAAAACAAACAAACGAAAATTCAAGGTAGACAACTAAGCCAGATTCTAGACTGAAAGAGTAAGAAACCTGCCCTTAGGGCAAGGTAAAACTTGGGAGATTCTGTTAGAATATGTAAAAATAGGTTTAATGCCGTTTTTTCAAAGTAGTTTGCCTATTCGATCAGTAACCTTGTGAATGTAAGGTAGAATGTCTAAAATTGTTTCTAAAGTGGTGGAAGAAATCTCTTTTAAACCGTAAACGCGACAACCGTTTACAATGAGAGTATTAATTAGGTGACGCGGTCCCAAATTGAGGTTGTCGAGTTGATATTGCAATGATTTAAATTTAAGGAAAATTATTTTGGATTTAAAATTGAATGAGTGAATTATGTCTGTGTAACAATTAGAACACAAATTCTCAAATTAATTAATAAAAAATAAAAACCATAATTTGAAATATTATTTCCTTTAAGCAATAAAATACATTGCATTATTGGCCCCAACTTGGCGCAGAATTGTGCGTAAATGTAAATAAATTAACAACCTTAGCTTGATAATTAATTATTATTAAAAAAATTTAATAAAATACAATTGAAAAATGTTTACACGAAAAATGGCTAGAGAAAGGAATGGCAGAGAAATAGACCAAGAATCGGGAGACAAGGAGAAAACACTGACCGTTTTATTTGAAGAAGAAGAACATGATGTTGGGGAAGAGAAAGAAGATGAACAACATGGAAAAGAATATAAGAAAAGAACATGAATAATATGGTTAAAACACGCTGACAAAAATTGTCGAGAAGCTTTATGTAAATTATTATGAAATAAATGAAGTCGTAAATGAAAGTAAAGTAGAAATATATGATGAAGAAGAAGAGGTTGCGTGTGAGAAATTATATGAAAAATTAATAAAGTGAAGAAAAATGTGAAAATGAAACAAAGTGAAATAATATGCAAAACGAAAATAATAGAAAATAAATAAGATGCCAAAGATGCAAGAAGAATCTGAAATACAACAAGTAGTAAAAAGATTGAACATAATGGAAGTAAACAGTGAGACGGATGAGTCGAACTTACAACAAGAAATTAAAGTTAAATTGATAAATAATAAAATTCGCAGAAGAAAAGGCAAGGAAGGCAATAGCATGACAAAGTGAAAATATTATGAAAGTGGTAAGTGCATTAAGTGCAAGAAAGGGTCAAAGCCAAGAACAAAGAGAGAATGTCACATAGACATTGCAGTAGGACGAGTGTTCAAGAGGATTAAAATAAGGAAGCGAAGGATCACGATAAAACGAGCATGGAAAGAAGGCATTAATAGGAAATTATAAATGAACTAAGAATAAATCGAAATGAATAAGTTAATGCCAGTACATATATATAGTAGAAAAATAAGAATTAAGAAGTTAATATAAGAAAAGTATGAGTGAAAACAAGTGTGAAACAAAATTTTATAATCAAGAATTAAGATTGAAAGAAAATAAAAGAATGTAAATAAGAAGTAAAATGAAAGGAAGGTTACGAAACCGTAGGAAGGAAAGATGAAGTTATGACAGCTCAAAAAAGAAGAATAAATAGAAATAGTACAGAAAATAAAAGGTATGAATGAGAAAGAATGAATGATGGTGAGAAGTATAATAGGGACACGTATAAATAGTACAAACTAAGTAATGCTAACAGATAATTGTAACGACGATTAAATGTTTAATGCAAATCGTTATCTAAGCGATAACTTCGAATGCATAACACACTCGTGCCGATAAATCCAAGTATTTCTGTACAGTAGCATACACGTACGAAAGAACACCTGATGCCCATTTGGCTCTTATTATGAGCTCATCAGAGGTGTAAGTATACTCAGATTTGCATTAAACATTTAATCGTCGTTACAGTTATCTGTTGACATTACTTAATTTGGTATATTTTTGATTTGTTTTAATTTTTTTGGCAAACAATAAAAATTTATATAGTGAACTTGTTGCCGGTATATTGTTTATTGAAATGGTAAAAAAACGTATTTAATGAAGGGCGACCATTGGACCATATGATGGATGTATCATCGTGATATACCTTCAGTTTATCTAAATGGTGACAGTTTAAAATATGTGAAGGTGTTGTACCTACAAATTCGTTAAGGATTTTTGATAGAAATTTAGCTAATTTGTAAGTAGGAGATTGAATTGTACTAACAATGGGCTGAAGAGGTTTGGAAGTAGAAGGGACAAGTCGTCGCTGGCTCTCGAGAGGTAGATTTGATAACTTCAATATCTTCCTGTTCAATCCTAGGAGTTGGGTCACGTGGTATACGCCTATAAGTATCTTCTGACAACATGGAATTAATAACTTATCTACATAAGTAGCAGTATTCAAGATGGCGATCAATTTTGTCAGAAACTTTTGCATAATTTCTCCATAACTAAAATTCTCTTTAGTAAATTAAAGATCGAAATTAAAAGTAACGAAAAATAATCTACATTTAATCATAAATGTGTCAATAAGAACTTAGTTTCAGTGTTAAAACAAAAGTTTCGACAAAAATTATATAAAGCTATTGAATTTACTGAATTCTATTAAGGTTAAATGTAACAACATTGTAATAGAATGTCAATTATAATTTAGTTGTTTGAAATAATAATTAATTTATTAATCATTAATTGAGAAGTGATTTTTAATCAAATGTTATGGTTTTACCCAAATTAATCGGAACTTCTACAGTTCTACTACATACCTAAACGTAAAATCTTTTGCTGCAGTTATAATTTCTTTCCCTAATCAAACTTTAAAGAAATTATATTCCCACATATTTACACACTACATGTTCACATCTCCAGTTTTCTTTATAACGACCTTTTTCACAACGGCCACTTTGTTTATATCAATCAGAGAACTTTAGTATACCTAAAAGTGTATAACAACTCCCACTTTGTTCATAATAGTTACCTTTGACCACATAACTTTTGCGACAACTAGTGTCGACTCGTTCTAATGCAACACGTCCGAAATGAATTTGCATTAATTACCTTTGACGTTTATTCAGAACGCTGTAAATTTTATCACAACGGCCACTTTTTGTACAGCTATAAATTATAATGCTATATGTTACTTAGAATTAGTCGTACCATCGAAAAAACATTTATTTTCATCGCTAAATCTTATGCACTTTTTGTAGGTGTTGGTTAATTTTTAATATTTACAAATCGGTTTGTTGTTTTACGAAATGACAAAACTATGGACGAGGAAAAGTCCATACCATCGATAAGTCCAATTTTTATCGTTAAATCATAAATTATAAGCAACAGCTTTAAGCTTTTAATATTTATAAATATTGTATTATTCAAAGAAAACTATTAACAATGCGCTATTATTAAAACTCAACTTTTATTTAACACAAAATTTTTATAAAGTTATGATTTTGTAGTAAATTTTATGCTGCTAAAACTATTAGAAAATTATTTATACGGTTAAAGAACATTTAGGTTAAATCATCACAAAAAATACTTTCTTAATGATAATTAAATTAAATCAACTTTTGCTGAACATGTTTTACTTAATGGACACTCTTTTTCCAGTAGTTCTTTAATACACCCATATTAATAAATAAATTTAATAAAAAAAACTTTTTTAGATACATTTACAATTATTTATAACAAATCTTCAGATGGAAATTATTTATTGAATAATCTAACAAATTTTGATGAATTATATCTTAAATATTAATTTTGTCAAAATTAAACACCCACCAAAAATGTTTTGCTCAACGTCATAATTTGTCATTCTGCTTAAAAAATACTTACTTCTGATGATGACTTGCAAATATTAACAAATTGAAACTATAGTTAAGTTTTTCAAATAAAAATACACAAGATGGTCCATTAGTGCGTGGAAGGTGGATATCTCAGAAAATATTGAGGTTAGAAAAAAATTTTGCAATGAGCTGCACATTTTAAACTTATTTTTGTTTATACAGGGTGTTCCATAAAAGTGCGACATACCAGAGTTATGTTTTTTTAAATGTAACCACCCATTTTTTATTACAAATTTCTTGGGAAATTCTAATGTAACTTTATGTATTATACATAGTGTTTAAGATGGAGAATTTTTCCATTATTGCACTTTTTCGGAAAAAATGACGTTTCGAAAAAATAAATAACTCAGTTATCCTGGAATTTATCTAACTGCGATTTCATAGCTTTAATATGCATTACATGTGCTAATTAAAGCTAGTTGTTCACCTTTCTAACCTTGCTAAGTTTTGAGTAATTAATTATTTAACTCCCTAAATTCATGGATAATCATGGTTTTACAATCTTATCATTAGAAAGCTTGCGAAAGTTTTTTTCTGACACCAATATTTTCCTAGATATCCACTTTCCACGCACTAATGGACCACCCTGTACATAATTAGTATTGGTTTGACTGAAGTTATAATTTATTATTATATATATAATAAAAAGCCATATTTTACCACAACTATAGTGTATGGCTATTTATTATTAAATTTACCAATACATTAATGGATCCATCACTATTTTTTTTTACCAACTTGAATTGGTTTTTATTTTTAAGTTTATATATTTAATTCTCTCTATGTTAAATAAGAACAAAAAACCTTGCAAATAGAATCGATACTTCCCTATCAAACAAACTGTTTCTATTCCATCACTAGACTGAATTTGGAACTGTACAACTGTTTGGTGACACCATCAAACTGTTTACTGGAATACGTGGATTCTAAATTAAAATTCAGTTTATTTTAAATAACTCAAAAACGGTCTTCATTTTCGAAAAAGAGCTTCAAACTGGTGGCAAAAAATCTGAAATGGCAGTTTTCAGGAAAACATGATTTTTTTGTAGACTAGTTAAGTTTAAAAAAAATTGTTTGGACAAGACCCACAACGACAGATCTTCCAAAAATTTAGACGAAGTAACGTTTTTGGCAAAATCTGAAAGAAGTGACAGTTTAATTTATTTATAACTTCAATTTTTAGCAATACGGTAATTTAGCAAATAAAGTTTAGTGCTGGTATACACTTTGGTAATCAACCGTGGGTGGCCTTTGTTATTAAAACTGTAGGTGTTATCACCATGATTACAGTGAAAATAAACGGTAACGTGACCTGCACTAAGTTTCTCGCATCTACACTTATTACATATTCTAAATTAAGTCCAATTTTTATTGTACTTAGAAAGAAAAATTACTTTACAGTTAAATTACCAAAAGTTTGTTTGCGATACCTGATAGCACTATATTTTTGACACGTATTTATCAATTTTCTAGAAAATTTTCTAAGCCGATTTTGAATAACCCAAATATGGTTTAACTGAATTTAGAGGTTGAAATTGGTCAAAAAGTTTATAGTATTTATAGGATAGTTTATTGTTCAAAGAACTAGTTTTTTCTATTTTGCAACTTCTATAGCTTTGTTTTCGCATTGTACACGATACGGAAATAGAAGGTATTTCCGTACTGTTTTAGGGATTTTATAAATTTTAGTGTATAACCAAATAATTTACAGTTTTAATTTTGACGTAAGAAAATTAAGCGAGGTTTTGTTTGGTTAGTTCTTATTAAGTATATTTTAATATTCAAAGAAAATTTAATGTAATTTATGAAACAAAACTTAACAAACAATATTCTTCCATCGACCGCGCATTTATGACTTACATTAATGTAAACAAAATTGATTTTAGTATAGGCAACTATACATACATATTGCCGTTTTATCTTCAATCAACTACAACATGAAAGTATAAATAAAAAATCTGTCTTTTGTAAAAGCAAATTTTAATAATAACAAATCGACATTAATCTACAATTGTAATAAATCTTGAATTTGTTCACAGTGATTTTTAAGACATTTTTGTACTGTATGCAACATTCCAATGATAACGTTTAATAACATGTTAAGGGTGTTCAGGTCATCTATTTTACAAACTATTCTCTCACGTAGTTCTTCAATATTATTTACTCATTGTTCAAAAGTTAGATTCTTTAAGTAAGGCTGTAAGAAAAATCAAAACTATAAAAAGTAAACATTCCGACTTCTGAAAAGATCTTTTGGAGGTGAAGTGGAACCACTTTAACAAAATGTTTTTGTAAACTCTACATGCACGTGTTTGTGAAATTATAGAACGGTAAATGTAAAACCAAACTTCATCGATAAGAAGTCTTAAGCAAATATGTATCTGATAAAAGTGTTGCAAAACCATTGACAGTATTGAATATGTGCAGGATAATTGTCTGAATAAGTTGGTAAACTGCTTGCACACAGTAAGGATATAAATATCTTTCTTCGGTATGATGCGACAAGTCATTATATAAAGTTCAACTTGTTCGAGATGTGCTTAAGTTTCATCCATGATATATCAAACATTGTCAAACGCTTTTGGTGTTGTCTTTGTAGGTGGACCATTATATTGATTAAGCACCAATCCGTTCCCACAAAAAAATTTAGTCTTCTTGTTTTACTGTGATGAAAACTATTTTATTTCGACAAAACAATCGAAATTGAGTAATTTAATTCTCCATCAACTTGGTGAGCTTATATTAAAATAATGTTGGCAATAAAAGACAAAGCCTCACAAAAGTAGAAACGATGAAGTTAGGTTATAAATTTGTGGTTGTAGTGCGTTCACAATAGCATTTCTTCTCTAGAATTATTAGAGTATATAATTTTATTAAAATTACAAAGTACGGTCGACGGAAAAGTTTTGTAACTAACTCGTGAATTAAACGGCGATTAAAATCTCAACACATTATTTTGAAGATGGCAAACTTTCAACAGCATTTGTTGCTAACTTTATTAGGATATCAACTACTCTACCAACAAAGCTTTAAACAAAAAAACACTAGATCATATATTAACATTTATTTCTTGAAGTAAATTTTTGCGAAATAGAAAAATGGTAATGAAAACACGGTCACAACTACTTTTGTCGAACCTGACTTTGTCTTCGTGCGACAAAAAGTGTTGTTGTGACACTTGTTTTTCAATATACTTTCTCTAGGTATGCGAGAAAGTAAAACCTATGCGAAACCGGTATGAAAAAAGTTCACATACAAAAGTGGTCGTTGTAGAAAGTTGACCGTTCTGATCAAAAGTCAAAGGTATATGTTTTGAGGTTACCGCAATCACAGATCCTTTAATTGTAAACATAACGTATAAAAAACTAATATTTTGACAGCAAGGTGGCCGATGATGTAACTGGCGTCTTCTTGATACTACATAACAAGTGCTCTATCCAGACACCTCTTCAAATTACATTTTTCTCCAGTTTTAGTGTTTAAGATATTATCGGTTCTAATCAATGACGACTTCTCTATGTCAATGGTTTTAGTTGTGAGGTTACCGCTATCACACTTTTTTGTGTTTTGTGCTGTTTATGGGGCTCAAAACGGATAAACTTGATCTTTTAATACGACGTCATGATTAACAAAGCACGCTGAAAAATCAAAGAATTTTCCGCTGTTTATAAATAATAAGGATTTTTTTAATCGTAGAAGCCATACTTTTATTTCTAGTCGGACAAGATTAATTAATTGATTTATTATAAAATGAGATATACCTACGAAATTTTGGTTATAAGACGTTTCCAATGACGTATTTTTTATTTTTAATACGTATATCTTTGTATTTTTATTAAATATAAATTTGATTAGAACAAACCTATTCGTTTTATATTATCTTTATTTAGCCATTGCACATCTTTACATCTGAACAGCGCCGTCTATAGCACATCTCGTTTTAGAAAAGGAAAACAGGAAGTCATTGCGATTCTCGTACGTAAGTAAAGAGAGAAAACTAAATAAAAAGAGCACACATCATTAATCTGTTCTAACTGGATTTGAGAAAGCGCAGAATTTTCTTTTGATTTGGGGGGGTAGAATAAAAAAGAGGAAGAGGGCGGGAGTCAAAGAAATTTCCGAAGCAACGACTCGAAATAAATTTAATATAATAATTACACTTCGTTATTTGAAGTAGTATTAACTAAAAACAAGTTCTGTATTTTTTCCCGCCGCGTTATTACCTAGAATCCGCGTTTAATTGTTTTATCGGTTTTATTTTCTTTTTTAATTGGAGCGGCAAAAAGTAGCTTAATGTTGTAAATCACGATCGCGAATTTGGAAGAAATTCAATTTAAGATTCGTTATAACTTAATTTGAATAATATTGGATTAATGTTATTTATTGCTCGGTGGTAGTTGAAGAAGAGATTTTTGCTTAGTTTACAGACACATTTTTTTTTCTTCTTCTTATTCTTAAATTGAATTATTGCCGCGTTAAAAGCGTGAATTTATAACTTCGAAAAATTATTATGTTTAGCAGGAAATCCTGTTGTAACATTAAAATTGCGTTTACTTATAATATGTTGTATAAAACGCCTTTGCGTTGTTAATTAACAATGTACGTTTAATTAAAATATAAATACAACAGAGAAATAATAAAAAATAACAAAAGGAAATTAAGTATCCGGTATAATTAATAACAAGTAGCTCACGAAATTTCTATATTTTATTGGGTGATACCGGTCACGAAACAGAATAGTTCATTTTGAATGTTGCAGTTAAGAAAATTAATGGTCCTATTCCTTTATTTGTGGTATACACAAAGTATATAGGAAGGCGTTTTTAATGGTTTTTAGCCGAAGATGTATAACCCTTTTTACTAAACAATTTTGTAAGAAATTCTGTTTCAGAAACACGAACTTACGAATGATAAAGCACCAACAAGAAAAAGAAATTTATTTTTACTATAGCTACTATAGGTGCACACGGTTAACGTTTTTGCTCATTAATTAAAACAATTTTTTTCGGGCCTGAAATTTAAAAGCCGTCCGATTATAAATTGTAAACGTATAATGAAACAGGAAAAAACATTTACGACGATTATACTAACGCTAATGGATTTTGTAAAACGGAGATTTTTTTTTTATTTAAAAAATATTTGTGTCGTTCGGTTGTTTAAAATAAAGCGAAATATGTCTTAGTCCCGATGGCATTTCAATGTCTAAATTAAGGTAGCATTATTTTGGGAGCAGATAAAGGAAAAACGTAATATTTCTCTCAGAATACGAAATAGATAATATGCAAAAATTTTCAATCTCTTTTGATATTTCGTCTGTCAAACATGGCATAACTTCAATCAGATTACCAGAATGATATTTCAGCGAGAACGGGGACTTGTCTGAATATCGCGAATGGGGCTTAGGTTGAAATCTCGTTTAGAATAGGGAGAGTTATCGATCAGCTCCAATGTGCGACGCCCGCAGTCATAGATGGAATAGCAATAAGTGGGTGGCAGCCCGTCGCAGGGGTGGAAACCGAATTAAGGATCAAGGGAACAAAAACAGGGGAGTCAAAATATAAAAATAATGTCGGCCATTTCACCGACTTGCTGTTCTTTCATAACAATGAGGTTTCATAACCAGACATTTTTGCGTATGAACCCTACATATTAAATTATAAAATGACCCGTTTTCGTCCAAATTTCCACGCGTAATTTCATTCATTAAAAATTGTTTTATTATTAGGGGACTAAAAAACACATATTGGCCGGTATTAAATTACAATACTTTCTACAACGAGGGAGGAATTAGCAAAACCCCTTGTTTTTCAAACTCAAATCCTCTGGGACACAACTTTGCGGATTTAAGAATACGTCGCCTAGAAGATTAGCACAAACCGATTCCCAAAAAAAAATATTAACGTTTAATTACCTTCAAATTAAAAAGAAAAACCGGAAATTTTCATAACGTTTTGTTCAGTTAAAAATTGAATTATGTAAAGTAATATTGGATTTTCAAGAAGTTGAAAATGTAATAAATCCCCATTAAAATTTAAAAGAATATCTTTTTCCAGTCGATTACTAAGTAATCTGATTTGCTTCTTAATATTCAATTTAATTTGCGAGATCCACAGCGGAAGCGGTTAAGAATCTCTCGATTTAAAGTCGTTAAATTGTAATTATAACTCAATCAGACATGTTTAATTGCAAATTTACTTCAATTTATTTTATGAAATTCGAACATAAACGAACGGGATCAGCTAACAAAGTTTCAACTTAATTAGCTTAAAAGTTGTTGCTCTCACACGCTGCTTCAACTATTTATTATTAATATTTTACAATTAAATATACAACTTTAGGTTTTGTACGTTTAAACCGGGGATTATTTTGCTTTACTAAACTTTAATCTAATCACGGCAAGGTTTGCCTTTTGCATAATAACATCAAGGAGAAATATTAAAATATTTCATAATTAATGTGCAAGAACGTTTTCTGTCTTTTTGTGTTTTATGTATCGCTTCTTTGTCCGCATTAAACAGTGCGGATATAAACGCTAATGGGGTGTGATTCAAACGTAAAAATTACGGCCGCTGTAAATGCAATTAACTTTAATTATTGTAATTTATTCTATTTATCTTTGCTTTAACGTAACATACCGGTGTAATTGGCCTTACCATTTAAGAGATAATCAGAATGTAATTGCGATGACATTTAAGTTTAATGCAACACAAGTCGCGTTTTGACAATGTACTTTGGGGAAGCAGGTTGCAACTGATACAATTATTTCATATTATTTTTTTAAAAAAATTTGATCCGATGACTAGTTACTGTGATAGTGTAATCACTATCATTAATTGTGGTAACAATATTTTTTACAATATTAATTATTCAAAAAAAGTTGAAAACTGCATTATTCCCAAAGAGTTCTAATGCGATTTCAAAAAAACTTGCTAGTTCATAGTAGTCGTTAGTTTTTTTGCATTAAACAAGTTGTCAAAAGGACGCTTAATGGAAGGGTGTTTCTATTTTTGTTTTCCAAAACATTTTTTTTTATAAACAAAATTAATTAAATCAAAATTTTGTTTGAACAATTTTCGGCTCTGATAAATAACAACACAGGGTGTCTCACCGGAAACTGCCATTAGCCGTATACGAAAAAATATGCAAGGAAAAAATTTAAAAATTTGGAGAATGACTATTATTTTAAATGGAACACCCTATATATTAGTGCATTTTCAGATTCTAGGTCAAATTTTAGTGTCTTAGTGTCACCCTGTAGCTATGAGTTATAGATTTCAAGATATTAATTTTTTTAGTAAAATTTTCACAGATGTAAGAGTTTACAAAAACTTTTTTCGGGAACTACATACCGTGTTAATTTTTGGTTTGTATAAAGAGAATGGACTGTAGCAAACGAAGATGTGTCCATAGACTAAAAAATGTAATACTAAGCGTTTCATATTTATTGTTACATTTTGACTTCTTCAAAGAGCAATAACTTTTTTAAGTCAAATGGAACACCCTGTATTTTTTTAGTCTGTCGGTTGCAGGTTGAATTCTCTTTCAAATCATATAAGCATTTTTAGGATTACGACTACTAGCTTAGGAAATATTTACAATTTTCTACTATTAGGGCGTACCAGATCTGTAATCGAATTGGTTATGGTTAATATTATTATTATTAATAGTAACAATGCTTATATGATTTCAAAGAGAATTTCAACCTGCACACTACAAAGTAAAAAAATACAGGGTGTTCCATTTGACTTAAAAAAGTTAATGCTTTTTGGAGATGTCAAAATGTAACAGCACACTTAGTATTACATTTTTTAATCTATGGGCACATCTTCTTTTGCAAACCAAAAATTAACCCGATATGGAGTTTTCAAAAAAATTTACAGACACTTCCGTGAACTCTTGTACCTGTGAAAATTTTACTAAAAAAATTATAACTCCTAGCTATAGGGAATGTTATACGTAGAATCGGAAAATGCAATAATATATAGGGTGTTCTATTTAAAATAACAAAATCGACATAATAATAATGATAATAATAATAATAATAATATGTTTAGTTCAACAGGTATGTACACACCCAATTACAGAAAACAATATGAAATTTTTGTGAAAGAAAGTAAATTACAACTAAATATAAAAAGAAAGAAAAAATAATTAAATACATACAAGATTCATTCCAACATAAAAAAAGAAAAAAGAATATACTGATGTGACTTTATACTTATTATGAACTTCCATACACGTACACAGTTATAAGTTTCTAAAATAAATCGAAAGCACACTTTCAATAAAACTGGTCGAGTTAACATGAATATCACACTCGTTACTTATTTTATTGTAGTGTTCGCATATTTTTGCGATCGGAGCATTTTAAGCATATCAGTTCTGCTAAAATTACAATAAAAACAGGCTGACGTTCTACAATGAATACGTGGCACAAGAAAGTTAATTTTATTTAAAAGATACGCACAATCTATATTGTAATGGACCAGGCTGTGAAGGAATTTGACATAACATACACTTCGTCTTGATTCTAGTGTGGTCAACTCAAATTTTGCAGTAGCTCGTTGTGATCAAAACCTTGGTAGGGATAAACTCCGTCAATTGTAAAACAAACAAATTTTAGGAATCGACGTTTAACTTTTTCCAGCATCTGTGTCTGACTTTTAGAGCGGGTCGCCCATATGAGTGAACCATATTCGAGTTGCGATCTTATAAGGGACTTATATAACAGAATTAACACTCTGGATTTAAAATCACTTTTACAATTACGATAGATAAGACCAAACATTTTATATGTATTTATATTAAAAAATGTATCAAAAGTAACTCCTAGGTCTTTTATTGAATTTACACGAGACAAGCTAACTTCATTAATGGAATAATTAAACTGAACAGTGTCAACTTTTCGGGAATAGGTGATAACGTTGCATTTTGGAATATTAATGGTGAGTCGATTTCTGGCACACCATTTTGCCATTTTGTTAATATTATTTTGTAAAATTAAACAATCAATTGGTGAGTTAATTGCAGAGTAAAGTTTTATGTCATCGGCGTATAATAGAATGTTACATTGTACTGCAGAAGTTATGTCATTAATGTACATAAGAAAAAGTAGTGGTCCTAAATTGGAGACTTGAGGTACACCGGAGGTTGAATGAAATGAATTTGAGACAAAATTACCATAACAAACGAATTGTTTTCTATATAATAAATACGACTTAAGCAGCATTAAGAGATTGTTAGAAAAACCCAATGAATCAAGCTTCTGTAACAATAAATAATGATCTATTTTGTCAAATGCCTTTGTGAAATATGTGTAAATAGTGTCTATTTGTCCCTTATTGTCGATAACTTCGGCTACAAATTGACTAAATCATACCAAATTAGTAATTGTTGAGTGTTTTTTCACAAAACCATGTTGTAAAGGAGATATTATATGTTTCACCTTAAAGTATAAATGTTTAACTAGCACCGACTCAAAAATTTTTAAAAAATTGCAAAGAAGTGAAATAGGCCTGTAGTTGTTTATATTCTCTTTCACGCCGTTTTTAAAAATCGGTACAATAAATGTTTGTTTCCATATGGTAGGAAAAGTAGAGGTCGAAACGATAAGAGAGAACAATTTATGAAGAGGTTTGAGAAAAATATTCGCACAATCTCTTAGCAGAAAACTGGGGATATCGTCTATGCCCGAAGTGAAATTATTATTAGAGGATTTTAGGACTTCCAGAATATCTTTCTCGGAAAATTGATCAATTGCGATTATCTTAGCATTAGTGTTTGAAAGTCTTTGAAGCTCAGATGTACTACCGTTTGTTGATTCAATGTAAACACTAGAAAAAATAAACCAAATGCATTTACAATGTCTAAAGGTGACGAGAGGGTTGTTCCGTTGTAAGACATAACACCGGGAATGCGACTAATCCCGCTTTTGTTCCTCACGAATGACCACAATTCTTTGGGATTTACACTAATGGAGACTTGAACAGAGCGCAAGTAATTATTTAGGCAACACGAATAAGACGCTTAGACATATTTCGGTATAACTTAAACTTATTCAAGTAAAATATAATTTTGTGTGATCTCCACTGCTTATAAAAGTAATGTTTCTGTTTTAAGTAGTTTTTTATTTCAATTGTAAACCAAGAAGGATAATGGTGCTTGCTTCGACTGTGAGGTTTGTGTTTTGGGACATAAAGTTCAATATTCCGTAAAGTTTTGTGTAAAATGCAGTGCAGGCTTCATCTATTTTCGACATGTTGTTGAGAAAGTTCCAATCACACTTCATAAGAGCGTCATATAATAATACGAAATTTGCCTTTTTAAAATTATAGCGTACACGTTCAGAGTTAGGCGTAGCAGGGGTTGATACTGTCATGCTAATGTCCAACGCAGGATGGTATAAATCTTCAATTACTAAGCAGTTCTCCGATTTGTCTATATCACAACGATCGTTGCTAAGTACGAGATCAAGAATACTGTTATGGTTGTTAAAAATTTTATTATATTGAGTAAATTCTAATAGATTTTGAAAGTTTTTTAATAGAATGCTGGCCGTATCATTAGTCGATGTTACAAAAGCTGGGATATTAAAATCTCCCATAATTATTGATTTATATCGTGAAAGCGCGATAAGGTTGCTTAAATGTTCAAAAAATAGTTCGTAGTCTGACACACATGTACCTGGTGGTATGTAGAGAACTTAGAACTGAAAGTGATTTGCACGCCAACTATGTCTATAATTATCACTGCATTAGTAATGACTGTAAGATCCAGGGATTTACAATTAAAAGAGTCACTATTACGAATCCGGTACAACCGAAAGGGTCAGAAAACTAAAAATCTTTTAGTTGAGTTAGCCCTATTGGTTTTAGTCATTCTTAAAATTTCCATTTTTTTCCATTTATACTTTTCCGTATACGGGTAATGGCGGTTCCCGGTGAGATACCTTGTATAGATATGATAATCACGTGACATTTACACATGATGTTTGTTTTGATATTCCCATAAAAAATTTTGCAATCAATCCTTTGCTAGAAATAACTATAAGAGTTAAGCTATCAAATCAAATTTTTGTAATTGTTTTGTATAATTAACAAATTAATTTGACTAACAACAACAATAACAAAATCGCAGAGAAAATAACTTTTCGTAACATGTCCCCATTATATTAAATTTTCAAGTAGTAAGAATCTTTATTTCCCATAGGTAATTAATAATGTCACAATAACAAAAAAAAAACGAAATATAGACTGTAAACTGTAACTGTAAACTTAACTTAGCTTAACTTAACTTAACTAAACTAGGGAAATCCCATGGCGCAATTCAAGCTTAGCTTGATCTTCCATTCTAACCATGAATAATAAAATAAATCAATGAAGAGAACCAACCTAACTCTAAACTTTCAACACAAAGTATAAAAATTCTGTAAATGCACAAGCAGTGGTATAAGAACAATTCACTCAGGTTCCTGCATACTGAAGTAATAATTGGGTTATGTATCAGAATTTTGGGACTCAAAAAGGATGCATTTATATTTGAACTTAAACTTTGATGTAGAGAGTGCTGTTAATTCAACAGGAATAGTATTATAAAGTTTGTAGCATTGTAGCATGTTCAAAGAATGCGGTTTTGTTGTCGGATTTATTGTACCCTTATACCTAACATTGACATTGTGAAAATAAATTTTCCTATATAGGTAAGAAGGTTTTTTAGGGTGATAATTTTATAATAAAATACAGCAGTTTGTTACACTACAGTTGTTATTGCAACAATGTATGCATGCGTGCACAGAAGGTTGCAGGCATACAGGCGCGTAAATTGTAAATTAAGGTGTCATTTGCCGTCAAAACTTTGAGAGAGAGGAAAAAATTTAGTTACGGCCATCTTTCGTTTTGATTTCCGTTTCCGCCTTGTACTTTTCAATGGGCACATGGCTTCGCTAATGTGGTAGAAAGAACCTTCTGCAGATTTGGTAATCATCGGCGTGATTAAATACATTGCAGTGCCAAATTAGATGTAATCCTAATAAACATATGTTGACGGTCATCTGTAATACATTATTTTAACAAATTGGCAGGTAAATGAGTTAATTTGAACGATTCTTTTCTGATGTCACATGTTGATTTTTTAGGGGGTTCTTCTTTTTCTGCTTGCTCGTCGTTCTTCGTTCTTAATGAGTCTAAATTCTTGAGAATGCTGATCCTTGGCGTGCACAGTTGCTGGTTAATTGGGTAATGCTGACGACTTCTCCGTAGTACACCGTGCTCTTCAGGAACAAATGGTATCACAGGCTGGACCACCTTCGACAACTTCCTAATGCTTCCGAGAGTGGTTCATTCAAACGCGAGATAAGACCTTGTATGGCCGCCATGAAGATTCCAAAACTTTCCAACGGTTGATTGACCAAATAATCGGTCCAGACTTAGAACCCTACTGTTTTGCGTATCTCGACGATATTATTATCGCAACGCCGACATTTGAAGAACACCTGCAAGTTTTGAAAAAGTTTTGACTCGACTGTTTACTTCTGGTCTAACTCTCAATCAGGAAAAGTGTCATTTCTGTCGCTCAGAGTTAAAATACTTAGGGTATGTAGTAAACGAGAACGGATTAATGGTGGATCCAGACAAAGTTAATGCCATACTTAACATTCCTATTCCTCAGAATGTCACGGAAGTAAGACGCATGATAGGGATGGCTAGCTGGTATCGTCGCTTTATACCGAACTTCTCTACTCTCACTTCTCCGTTATCTGCTTTGACACGGAAAAATACTCCTTTCGTTTGGTCTCCTGAATGTCAACATGCTTTTGTCTCTCTTAAGGAACATCTAGTTTCTGCACCAATTCTTACTTGCCCGGACTTTTCTATACCATTCGTAATTCAGACTGACGCTTCAGACTATGGTGTGGGCGCAGTTCTTAGTCAAGAAACTCCAGAGGGAGAAAAGGTTGTTAATTACATTAGTAGATCCCTGACTAAAGCAGAACGACGTTATAGTACAACGGAAAAAGAGTGTATTGCTGTACTTTTTGCTATACTTAAATTCAGACCTTACATAGAAGGTTCTCATTTCACTGTCATCACAGATCATCATTCCTTACTATGGCTTAATCGGTTGCAAAGTCCGTCCGGTCGTTTAGCTCGCTGGTCACTACAACTACAGGAGTATGATTTTACGATACGGCATCGGAAAGGCAAAGATCATGTGGTACCTGACGCGCTATCTCGTGCTGTACCTGCTGTTGGTGATGATACTGTGGGTGATTCTTCTCCTGACATTCCTTTAGAAATTTCTTCTTCTTCTCTCGATATTGACTTACCTACTACGAATAAGTGGTACAATAACTTGCTTCACAAAGTTCTTACTTTTCCTCATAAATTCCCAAATTGGTCGGTGGACAATAAAATCCTATACCGCAGAGTGACCAACGCTTTCGCTGATACTTCTTCAAATCCTACGGACGAGTGGAAACTGGTCGTTCCTGCCGAACAACGGAAGCGCATTATTCAAAACAATCATGATCCTCCAATCTCAGGACATTGCGGAGTAACTAAGACGATGGCTCGAATTCTGCAACACTATTATTGGCCTCGCTTACGTGCTGATGTTGCCCGCTTTATCCGACGTTGTTCTGTTTGTTCAGCAAATAAGGTTTCTCAATCAGCTCCTCCTGGTCTTTTCTCTCCACGTGCTAGACCTACGGGTCCGTGGCAAACACTATGCTGCGATATTGTTGGACCTCTACCTCGATCATCTAAAGGAAATTGTTATGTGTTCGTAATTGCAGATTGCTTTTCTAAATTTTCTCTTTTCTTTGCGATGCGCACTGCTACCGCATCGGCAATCGCTAAACTTCTGGAAGAACAAGTATTCTTGGTGTTTGGTGTGCCACAATACATTATCTCTGACAACGGCGTGCAATTCCGCAGCCGTGAGTTCACTAAACTGTGTGAAGAATATAAAACTATTATTCTCTTTACCGCTAAATATCATCCAAGGGCAAATCCGGCTGAACGGATCAATAGGGTCCTGAAGACCATGATCGCTTCCTACGTGAAAGGAAATCAGCGGAAATGGGATGTCAACCTTCCTCACATCGGTTGCGCTATTCGAACGGCAAAACATGAAGTTATTGGGTGTACACCATACTTTGCTCTCTTCGGTCGTGAACACATAAACTCTGGGAAATTCTTTAATAAACCTTGTCTAGAAACTCCTACTCCTGACCTCGACCTGAGTAAATCTTCTCAACGTTATCGAGCAATTCAAGCTTACGTTCTCAAACGTCTTAAGAAAGCCTACGAAAATACTCAGGCTAGATACAATCTACGTCGTCGACATGTCAAATACAAAGTTGGAGATTTGGTGTGGCGTCGTAACTTTCAGCTTTCTGACGCTTCTAAACATTTCAATGCGAAGCTAGCTCCCAAATTCCTTGGTCCTTATTCGGTTAAGACCGCTGTGTCTCCATGGACGTATGAATTGGCTGATTCTTTGGGGAAGTCGTTAGGCGTTTGGCACGTAAAGGACTTGAAACCTGATTATTCAGAACTAGACGAGGATAACTCTGAACTTGCTATGATTAATCCTCACCACTTAGACGATTCTTTACTTTATCCTAGACGAAAAAAGCGTCGAAAAATTGCTTGTTCTGATCGATAGCCTACTCGGTTACGACTTGCTTTTTCTATGGATTAACTCCCCGGATATGACTTTTACTTTATGCTAGATTTTGTGTTCTATAAGTTTTTCTTTTTTTGGAAACAAGGATTTTAATGAATTAGTGTTGTTGTTGCTAGTTATGAGCCTACTCTTTATAAGTTACAGTTTATAATCATAATTTTTCTTTTGGGTTCGAAGCTGACCTGCGTATCTGGAAATTATCGGTGCTTTCTTGCTTGCATAGCATAACGACAAGATTGTCGATATACACCGAAATTTCTTTTCTTGGTATTTCTCTACAATTAATTTTCTTTCTTGGGGAGTGTATGGACGTCAATACATTTCGCCGTTATTTAGCTTTAGAGAAGCATTATTTATAATTTTGGTTTTGGGGTAGAGTCAATTTAGGTAGAAGTAGTGCCGTTGCAGTTCGCTGCAATAATTAATTCTGTTTCTGTGGTTGACTGGGCTACCTTCATCCTATTTGACTGTCGTAGTAGTAGTTTATTTTGTTTTTTCCCTTTTCTTTTGGAGATTACTTATGTTCTCCTATTAAGAGTATACCAAATCGCTGTAGCGAGTATTACTGATACGTCAAGTCTAATTCGTGTTAGGTTTTCCTTGGGAACCTTTAGGGTTCACATTCATTAAGTCCTTTTGTTTTTTTGTTTTTTTGTTTTTTTGTTTTTTTACATTAGTCTGTGACTGAGCATTTGTGTTGTAGACTATAGTTTTATTTTATTTGATATGGGTAGGTTGGTTGGGCACGTAGGGATTGGACCTTCTCAGGTAAATAATACCAAAATTTGACCTTGAATTGGATTTCGAGCTTCGAGACTTAGTTTCATGAGTTCACGTAGTTGTGGGAGTACCGTGATTTCCCGATCCCGTGACGGATTGAACGCCCTCTCCTATATGGCTCGTTGGTGTACGTCTTCGCCAGTTTGGCAATCCTTTTCAAAGCCGAATTCAGACACCTGAATGTGTCTTGTCTTGTGTGAACGTCGTTTTGTTGCTCTCTGTCCTCTCGAGGAGGGATAGAGTATTTCCCTTTTTCCTTGTCTTTGCTATCATCTGTTCTTTCTCCCTTAATTTTCTGTTGTCTTGGGTTAGTTATTTGTTGAGACACTGTTGGACGTTCCACTTCTTTTGACTTGGCTTCTCGGTAATCGCTTTATGCGGATCGACTTGGACGTTCCAAATCATTCTTGAGGGTATCTTTTTCTTTGCTTTGTCGCTATTTGACTTGGTTGCTCGGATACATCAATCGCTTTATGCGCTTTTGACAGGTGTCAACTTTTGGCTATCTCTAGTTCAACAAACCGTCTGACTCTTCGGGGGCGGGTTTCTCGTATTAAGGGTTGGGTATCATTATTTCCTCAAACATGTGTTGTTAAGATCTTACTAGTGTTCGAATTGCTTTTTTCTTTTCTACTTCGCGCCGTGCTTGAAGTTTTGTGGAGGGGAGTTTGTTACACTACAGTTGTTATTGCAACAATGTATGCATGCGTGCACAGAAGGTTGCAGGCATACAGGCGCGTAAATTGTAAATTAAGGTGTCATTTGCCGTCAAAACTTTGAGAGAGAGGAAAAATTTAGTTACGGCCATCTTTCGTTTTGATTTCCGTTTCCGCCTTGTACTTTTCAATGGGCACATGGCTTCGCTAATGTGGTAGAAAGAACCTTCTGCAGATTTGGTAATCATCGGCGTGATTAAATACATTGCAGTGCCAAATTAGATGTAATCCTAATAAACATATGTTGACGGTCATCTGTAATACATTATTTTAACAAATTGGCAGGTAAATGAGTTAATTTGAACGATTCTTTTCTGATGTCACATGTTGATTTTTAGGGGTTCTTCTTTTCTGCTTGCTCGTCGTTCTTCGTTCTTAATGAGTCTAAATTCTTGAGAATGCTGATCCTTGGCGTGCACAGTTGCTGGTTAATTGGGTAATGCTGACGACTTCTCCGTAGTACACCGTGCTCTTCAGAAACAAATGGTATCACAGGCTGGACCACCTTCGACAACTTCCTAATTCAGGGTTGGGACAGAGAGGCCACCGGTATCATAAGGTTGTACTCCTTCCTTTATTATCTCCGGGAGTGTAATGTTCGCACCTACCTAAAAGACAATTAACGTTGTGCGCTATGAAATCAACAAACCGCCTCTCTTAATTTAATTACTTATACCACGGTGTTTTCTTAAACCGTGTGAATTTTGTTTTTAAACGCTTACTATTAAACACGCATGATACGACATAAGTCACCAGATCGTAACTATCATTTGTACGTACCCTTCAGGTTAAATTCTCTTAATCGTGATTGATTAATTACTACAAACATTATGTTTATGTTTACTCTGTAAACGCTTTGTAAGGTGTAATTCTCGCGTTCATAATACCGGAACCTTTTGAGTTCTCCCTTCGAACTAGAGTCGGTGGTACCACAGATATTAGTATCGGGGTTGCTATAACGAGAATCAGTTGAGTTATATTTCCTACTTACAACGCAGTGCGTTCCCATAATTACTTCTCTGTTTCCTTTAATCAAGCACGATCAAATTTTACACTTTAAGAATACGCTTATAATATGTACGTAAAACTAGCGCCATATTTGTAAACAAATTCTAACCAGAGGCGTATCTAGCCGCAGGAATTTCCAGTGGCGGGGTATAAAATTTCTTTTACCTTTCTCGCCTATTATTGTCGTGTTTTATATTATTCAAAATTACGGTGACGAATGCACAACCAATTTTATGCGTGCTTACTATAAGTACTTCTTGGTAAATGTTTTTAATCTTAATGTGCTATAGTAAATATATATCTAGTTTACTTGTAAAACGGACAACCTATAACAATATATGTGTGTTTGGTGAAATTTCTAGCGTTTCTCTGAAGTCAACCAAAGTACAATTTCGTATGCGTTTTCTACGATCGGGTAGCTTCCAACAAGTAGTTCTCGTTGGATAACTTAGGCATTCGAACTTGGCGCCCAAAACCTCCCTTATTTCGAGACCAGATACTTGGTCTACCCCACGATCCCCTCTCCGACTGACCGGAATAATTCTAACACCCCTGATCGTAACAAGCTTGCAATTTTTTTCTATTAGCCATATTAAGCTAACGTACTTCTTTTAATTTATGAGATACATGATCGTGTTTTCTAATACCAAATATCAATCTAAGACAGGCGTTTTAAATTCTTTGTATCCTTCTAGAATTATCCCAGGTTAAAGACGGACCATAGACAGGGCTACAGTAGTTAAAATGAGATAACACTAAAGATTCACATATTACAGATTTAATTTTTAATGATAGAAATTTTCTATATGGAAAGATGAGTTTTAAATTCATATGCGCCTTCTTAATGCAGTTATTAACATGCGAGTTAAATCTCTGAGCAAAGTCACAAATTAGCCCCAGGTTTTTAGCTTCAGATAGAACAGGTAGTTCAAGTCCATCAATAGGAATTTTTAGATTTTTATTAAATATTCAACATCAGTTTGGTTCCCAAAAATGAGTAAAATTGATTTTTATTTGTTTGAAGCAGATGAATTTTGGATGTTGAATGCAGCCATTATTAATGAGAGTTATACCATTTAGAGTATCACAAATATCAAAAAAGTGGAACAACTGAGTATCATCGGCATACATTTGTATCTGGCAAGTACGAAAACATTTACCAATGGAAGAGGTATATATAGTATAAAGAAGAGGTCCTAGAATTGATCCCTGTGGTACACCTTGTAAAACCTTTCTAGTATTAGAAATACAATGTTCTAATTTGATAAACTGTGTTCTGTCAGATAAATAGCTTTTCAACAGATCAACTGCATTACTAAATA
The DNA here is from genome assembly GCA_030710515.1 of Abscondita cerata. Classification (NCBI taxonomy): domain Eukaryota; kingdom Metazoa; phylum Arthropoda; class Insecta; order Coleoptera; family Lampyridae; genus Abscondita; species Abscondita cerata. Next base: position 73,685 of record JALBCR010000022.1, read on the forward strand.
AACCAGCATGGAATAAAACGGCGTATAGTAACGAATGATTAAGCGTGTCAAGTGCCTTGCTTAAGTTAAGTATAGCAAGAACTGTAATTAGCCCAGCATCTTGAGAAGAAAATATCTTATTAGTCACATTCTCAAGTTCAGTAGTACTACTGTGGATTTGCAAAAGCCAGAATGATATTCCGGAATGATACTAAATTTTTCCAGATGTGATCTAAGCTGAATTTCTATTACCTTTTCGAGTACCTTTGATAACATAAGAAGAATACTTATTAAGCGTAGGTCTTTAAGATCAGACGGGTTAGGTGTTTTACAGATGCGCATTTCCAAAGAGAAGGAAAGATGTTATGAGTTAGACTACAGTTCACAATATGAGTTATAAATGGAACAATATAGGGGCAACATAATTTTATAAGTTTGAGATTGATACCATCAAGCCAGTGCTATTGCTTTTTAACTTGTTAATCATTGTAAGGACATACTACAGTCAACTGTTGAAAAGTTAAGACGATCTTCATTATTAAAAGTGTTATTATTTAAATAAGTATCAATCTGACCTTTATAATTACCTTTCACTTTTGGAATTGAGTCAATAAAATAATTATTAATGTAGTCAGAATGGGATAATTTCATAGGGATTGAGGGTTTATTTCAGTATTAATGACATTCAGCGATCTAACCTCATTCCACATCTTTTTGCTCTATGAGTTGGAAAAGAAATGTTCAAAGTAAGCTTTTTTTCTCTCAGTATGGCTTGGTTAGTGTAGTTGCGTAAAACTTTGTAATTTTACCAGTCCTGCATCGTAGGTGAAAGTTTATGTTTGTGTTTAGTCTTATCTCGCATACTCATAAGTAATCTAATATTATCAGTGATCCAAGGGCAACGCTTCTTACTGAATTTAGAGAGTCTTACAGGTGCATGTTTATCAAATAAAAGCAATAAGTTATTAGTTAGGAATTGAACTTTTTCATCAACATCTTGCATATAATAAATTTTATAGAAAGGAATCAAATAAAGTTCTTGGAGGAATGCTCCGGAATTAAAGTTTACAAAACTTCTAAACATTTTATAAGCATTAGATTTCACAGGCTTAAACAAGATAGTATCACAGAAAACAAGATCATGATTAGATGAATGAAAAGCCTTAACTCCTAATTGTAGTACCACTAAGGGATCAGAAACAAAGATTAGATCAATTAAAGTTGCAGTGTTACCAAACGAACGTGTAGCCTCCGTAATAATTTGTTTAAGGTTAAATACATCAGCCATAGATTGAAGATATAAAGTATCAGGATTATACGCTTCAAAAAAATTAATATTTATGTCACCCAAGAAAATAATTTTGGAAGAATAATACATCAAACATAGTGCAAGTGACTGTTCTAGTTCATCACAAAATAATTTAAAATTTAGCGAGGGTGAGTTATAAACAGCACCAATAACAACAGAGTTGTTTAAAAGTATTAGTTCAACCCAGATTTCTTCAATATTGTTGTTGGTGCAAATAACGTTATATCTAAAGTGTTTTTTTAATAAAAATACATACCCCACCGCCTCTCGAGCAACGATCCTTTCGCACGATATTATAATCATCAATGCAGAGTTGGTTATTATTGATGTCATTTGATAACCAAGTTTCACTCACAGCCAGTATGTATGTCCAAATCATCTCCATAAAGAGTAGCTTTTATATCAGATACCTTAGGAAGGAGAGATCTAATATTGATATGTGATGTTTTTAAGGTAAAATCATTATTCATATTTTAAGCTTATTAAAAGCACCAGTTAAAAAGCACAATAAATATTTAGTTTGCATTAAGATTAACTTTATAGCAATGCAATTTATGTAGTAAGAATACAATTAAGAAATAAATGATCAGTATGCAGCAACCCAGGTATAATATACATAAACAGAGAACAAATAAGATTAACTCTATTTTATTACTATTATTATTCCTTTCCTCTAGCCATCTTTTTTTTTTCTACTTTATTCCACACATTCTATATTATTCTCTTCATATTTTTTCAGTATTTTTTGCATTTTTGTTTTTAAGTTGAACTCAGTAATCATCCTGGTATTGTCAGTCCTTCTATTAAGTACTTTAGTATTCCTACCACTACTACATCCACCTATTCCAAATTGTTACTTCTCTTATCCTCATTTTTTCTTTCTTGCATCCGATTATCTTTTGTTTCTTTGTGACATTTTCTGTTCTTGTCTTAATTTTCATATTTCTTCTATTGCGTAACCCCCTCTTCTATATTATACTTTAATTTTTACTTCCCAATGTTCAGTTTTATGTAATTTTATTTCCTTCTAATATCCATAAAAAATTTTATTGTTTCCTATATCCCATTCTTCCCTCAAACATTTTTGCTCTCCTTTCTTCAATTTTTATTTTTTTTTTTTAATTCTTCCTCTATTACGTATCTTGGTATCTGTCTCCTAAAATCTCTTGTTCACGTCTAATATCTTTCCTGTATACTTTTTTACTTGAATTGAACAATAACATTTCTGTCTGAACAACATTACACACTTTATTAGTCTCTCGAACAACCATTTTCTGTTCCCAAAAAAAAAAGTTTAGACCGGTAAATTTTATTTCTGGGGGGGGACATCTTTTCAGCTTGTCGGCATTCTAGTATTATCCCTGGTTTTATAGAAATGACGCCACATCAAATTTTTTAAACGGCAACCCACATTTTTTTGTGCAAAATCGGATAGACGACAAAAAATGCTTTTCAAAAAACCCCACAACCGTACAAAAATTCTTAGAGGGCCCTCATATAATGTCGCGGGTATTGTCTTTAAAAAAACAAAAGATATTACAGAAACAATTTAATAATGCAATTAGAAAAATTAAAAAGATGTCGCCCTCAGAAATAAAATTGACGGGTCCAAGTTTTTTTAAATTATCGATGTGGCTGCAATTGGCTCTGTTTTGTCCGCGTTGGCCCACCCTGAATGTGTATCATCTGCTGTAACTCCATTACATTTCTATTGCACCTATTTATACTTTTCTTTTCTTCAACAAATATTTAAATCAAAAATTCTTAGCGTACTCTCGTTTAAAGTTTTTAAGTACATCATGTATAAGAAAAATTATATTTGATGAAAGAAACTGAACTTGATCAGTTATCGATTAGCAAAACCGTAATTTTTTGGAAACGTTCAAGAACAAAATTAAACTGTCCATCCGTCCGTGCTCTTTTTTTCTCTTTTTTTGACCAAAAAGTACACGAGTGGGTCAGCCATTTGGTTCATGCTTTTTTTATATAAATTAAGTTTAAAAAAACCGGGTTCCTTAAAATTTTAGCCTAATTCAAACAAATTTGGTTTTAATTCACGTTTTCTTAAATAATCTCATAATTTAGAACATAGGGTTTCAGAAAAAAAATGTTTACAATAATAATCATTAATTTAAAATATTTTTAAAAGTACTGTACTTAATTTTTAAATTCAAATCTAAAGGGTTTATTTGTTTGACTTTATTTAAACTTAGAAATGGACCATTTTATTCTCTAAAAATTACCATTACCATTACCTTCTATTTTTTAAAAATTTTGAGAAACTTATTTTAACTTTAGTATCGATCCTAGATACAATTTACAATTTTCAAATAATCAAAAAGTCATATTTAAACAGACAACCAATTCGATTAGCTTAAACTATGTTTATTGTACATTATAACATTGTGCTAAATTGAGAGGGTCCATTCCAAAACTCGCCTGGTCCTCCTTCATAAAATGTACAGGAGAAAGAAAAACTTTTTACATATTATTATTTCTAGGAATTTTAAGGGTTTGTCGCGTTTTAGCAATAGACTGGGATCATAGGTTACCTTTCCAGTGATTATTTTAATAATAATAATATTAATAAGCAGGGAAAAAGAATTCTTAATTCAAACATAGCAAGTTTTGGCATGATACTTTAGATTTGCCAAGTTTTGGAACGACTTACGAAATGGTAAAGAATGTAGATATTGCAATCCTATTATTTTTTTATTCCAGTAAATTACCAAGTCGTTACTATAAAGGAAATACAAAGTATAAGATAAAGTCTAAAATTGCTGGAAATATAACAAAAATCTAACCTACGCTTTGATGAATTGACTATATTCCGCTTCTAGTGTTTGCTCACAAAAGCTTTGGGCTTGTTTAGAAGTTTCTGCTCCAGCCTAAATATCCATTAGAGAAGCCAGTTCTGTGTCCATGAAGGTTTTGAGAACAGCCAGATTTTTATCTTCCTTTCAATTTACTCCAAAATGTCCTACCATAAATGCTTGAATATCTCTAATTTTTTTGAGATTAACACTAACCCCTTTGACGATGTCGGATGGTAGAAACAATTCCCTTTTTCTTTGCTTGAAAACAGATTTAGCTTCACCTCCGTCTATTTTATAATGTTCTTCTCTTTGCAAGCGAGAACTCGAAATGCCAAAACTGAACATTTTTTAAAGAATCTTTGGCAGCCTGTTTCCAGTCTTTCACCCCACAAGATTTCAATTTGACTACAGTTCCAAACTCATCAAAGACGACAATGTGGTCTTGAGGATTTGTTAGAACTGGCGTTTTTTTTCAACTTTTTTTCTATGATCCCAAACAAGGATCACTAATTCCATTTTTTTACTATAGGATGGAGCAAAAAATATATGAACAATAAAATCATAGTCGTATTGCGGTTTTGACCTCCTTATCCATCAGCGCAAAGTCTGATCAGATCTGATAGGTCAGACAGTGACAGTGTGTGAAAAACATCTGAGGCTATCTCTTTTGAACCCTTATGAAAGTCATCTTCCATCCAAGTGTACATGAATACTTTAGTATAAGAATAAGAATTGCCCTTGACTACAGAAAAGTGTACAGCTGTCGACTGTAGGAAGCAATTTGATCCTGTATTTTTGAATTAACTAGATTTTTTTGACAATCGAAGCAGAAAGTAACCATATCAGGGCCTTCTTCACGTAGCTTATCAAAAAATGTATTTGCTTTCAATTTGCGGACACGTTTCTGCACTAACAAAACTTGCTTACCATCATTACATTTTTCTCGCTTAATTTTCTCGGTCAACTCACTACACCGATAACAAACATCTGCTTTTGACTCTGTATATTGAAACTGATTTACAATTAACTAAAAGTTTATATGTGAGGACTTTTCTGTTCTATAAAGACAAAAATCAATAAGTTTTGAATTGATAAAATTAATTAAAAAATTGTATTAACAAATATTAAAGTATGTTTCAGGAAACCCTTCTATTTATAGAATTAAATTATGTCGGAAAGTTCTAATTAGTTTTAAAATTTATGCCATTAAGTAAATACAACAATTAAAGGATTATTAGTTTGATTAAATTTTGTGAACCGTGTTGAAGTTCTATTTATAATTTCAATAATTAATTAAGAATTGATTTTACTAATTACATCGTTCAGCTTAAAAGCTTAATTTTTGTTTGTAAACAAATTTTTTGTGTTCCTCAATTAAAACCGGTTTTTAATTATTGATTTGAAATGTTTGTTTTATTAAAATTTAGTTCCAAGCTCTTAATTATATGAAACTATACAAATTTAAGTTCAAAAAGTATAAAACCTAATAAGTTAATGAAAAAGATTGTTACGGATGTTCAACTAATATACAGGGTGTCCCATTTGTATGAGTTTGCTCAATTACGGCTAAACTGATCAAGATACACAAAAACTGAAAATAACATTAGTTTTCTAAACTGCATAATCTAAAAATATTTTAAGACTACAGGGTGTTCCCAAATAGTGCTGCTTCATTTTTTCAAATAACAATCCTCAATTTTTATTTTTTGGATCCCATAGGAAATGTGTAGTCTTTTAATACCAATCAAGCTATATCTGTCTTTTGCACTTTCAAAGATATTCGCATGTTTCCTTAAGAAATAGGATTTTTAAGGGGTAGTTTGATTTCATGTCGTTTGATACAAAAAGCTATGAAAGCTGTATTCTACATTCTGAAACTATGAGCTTGTTTTTCTTCTTTTTGAAAGTGAATAAATTACTCATGGTAGAAGTTACAGGGGTAAAAATTTGAACAAATTAAAATGGACATAAATAATATTTTCAAATAGCACACCCAATATTTTTTAATCTAATCGTATTTGGCGTATAATTCTACTTGTTTTTTATTTTATTTATTTATTCGTATAGTATATTTTAAATATTGTATTGTGATGTAAGTGTTATGCATGGTGCCCCAGAAGATCAGTATAAACCTGTGTAGTGTGGTGATGAAACCGTGTGCAATAGTGGATTGGTTCGTTTTAGGAAAGCATTTGCTTCAAGGTTTAGGAAAACCACTAAAACTTAAACATGCCAACTCTTACCCACCTTAGTATTCATATGTAATGATATTAATTAAGTGTGTAAACATTATAGAAGGTAAATAAGAACATAAAATATGACAGCACAGCCATTGCATGATGACATATAACAAACCGGTCCAAGCGCCAGTCACGACAATGACAAAAAACATAGTAGGTTAAAGGAATAGCAAAACAAAGTAATGGAAAAACAGATAATCAGGACAAGAATACAAAATATTGTTAAACTTCAAAAATAAATTAGAAACTAGTGATTGAGTAGATAGTTGTAGATTGTTATGTTGTGTGGATGATTTTTTTAAATAATTACAGGTGTAATACAAGGTAAGAGCTTTAATAACCACGATGTACACTAGAAGAATGGGAAGAGAAAAGGGAATAGAACAAGCATCAGGAGATGAGGATAATACAGCTTCGAGTGTAGTTGAAGGAGCAAACAAATGATCCTATTCTTTACTTAATAGAAAAAAATAAAAACATGGAAAGGAATACGGCAACGAAAGAAGATGTGCGCAAAATAGATAACATGCAGAAACAATTTGAAAGCATGGATAAGAAAATGGCAGCGAAAGTCGACCTGCGCAAGGTAGATAACATGCATATACAATTAAATAATATGGATAAGAAATTAGAAGATCAAACAAATTAAATAAGAAATTGGAAAACACCGACTATAGAATGGAAAATTTAACGGCTCAGTATAAAGGAGCGCGTGAAGGTAGAATCAATGAAATACAAACAAAATTTCAGGAAGAAATTGAAAAAGTAAAAATTAGAGTAACAAAGAGATCAAGCGTGGATGAAGATAATGCAACAGTGTCAAGGGTAAACGAGCTAATCCTTATTAACATGAACGAAACCATGAGCAAAGAGAAACAGCTTAGTGTAATTGAGAGAGCTAGGAAGGGAGAATGTCACATAGAAGTAAGATGAGTGTTCAAGAGGATTAAAATAACGAAAATAAGGATTACAATAAAACGAGTGTGAGAGGAAGGCATAAACAGCAACTTGAAACTGAATTAAAAAAATTTAGGATAAAAAATATAATGCCAGAACCGGGTGTCCTGTTTTTGATGTAATTGAGGAGTTTCAGGTATTTCGCGGATTGATAGGGAAAAACCGTGGTTAGGATCCTTAACCCAATTTTTGAGACAAATTCACTGGTCTAAACAGCACTTTGATATCTCGACTCGTTTGGGAGATACAGAGTGTTTTGCGTTTAATGCCGTTTTATTTAAAGCTTCATAACTTTTTTGTTTGTGAATATTTATTATTTTAATCAATACATTTTTGGGCATTTTAATGACGTACTTGAATTTATTCTAGCTTTTTCGTTTTGAGTTACAGACCAAACATGCATTTTTTTAAATGGAAACTATAGTTGGTTATGACTCCATTAATTAGAGATTTTTTTTAGCTTTTTGAAAATATATGGTTTCATATATTTATTTCGGCAAATAAGGAAATTATAAACACCTTTTTAAAACACCCTTGATCAAAGTCACCTATGAAACTTTGTTTCCTTGCGTTGCTAGTTTTTGACACTTCACGCAGTTGTTTCTTATAAATAAATGGCCAAAACATACATAGATGTGATTAGATGTAATGTTTCAAAGCTTTGCTTAAAATAATTATTAATTACTGCAATTAATAACTTTTTGGTCATTTATTTATAAGAAACAACTGCTCGAAGTGTCAAAAAACTAGCAACGAACAAAGATTCATAAGTGACTTTGATCAAGAGATGTTTTTCAAAAAATCGTTTATAATTTCCTTATTTGTCAAAATAAATATTTGAAACCATATATTTCAGAAAGCTAAAAAAAAATCTCTAGTCAATGGAGTCATAACCAACTATAGTTTCCATTTAAAAAAATGTATGTTTGGTCTGTAACTTGAAAACAAATTAAGTTGGAATAAATTTGAATACGCCATTGAATTGCATATAAAGAAATGCACAAAAATGTTTTGATTAAAACAAAAATATTCACAAACAAAAAGTTATGAAGCTTTAAAGAAAACGACATAAAACGCAAAACACTTTGTATCTCCTAAACGAGTCAAGATAGCAAAGTGCTGTTTAGACCATTGAATTTGTCTCAAAAATTGGGCAAAGAGTTCTAACCACGGTTTTTCCTTATGAATTCGCAAAATACCTGAAACCCTCCAATTACATCGAAAATAGGACACTCTGTACCCTGAAAACGAATAGGTAGGAAGAATTAAAATAAAGTTTAATAAAAATATTAGTGTAGAAATAAAATGAAAATCATAGGGATTACCGAGATAAAGTAGCAATGATTGAAGAAAGGGGAAGAAAAATAGAAAAGTTAAAAGGATTTTGAAAGTTGAAGAAGGAATAAATTATGAAGATAAGAAACAAATAAGAGATTAATTCAATGGTTTAGTAGATAGGCAGCAACGTTTTGACAATGAAGATATTACGAAGTAATGGTGAAGAAAGAAAGTTAATAAAATGAAATGAGATCCAAAGTAAATTAGAAGAAGAAATATTAAGAAAAGTTATGAGAAATAGAGGAGTTATAAAAATATAAGAAGTTAAGTTAAGTGAAATATAAGAAATAAAAGTAAGGAAAATGAAGCAAAAAATAAGTTGTAGTTGAAGAAATAAGAAGTTACTAGATGCACCAGCATGTTACGCACGCGCACAGTAGGAAGGGTTACAATAAATTGACAATGCGATAAGCATATGAGTTGAAGCTGTGCGTTACAGTAATGAAACGAAACAAACTCGAATCGAGAACCGTGCGGACGGACGAACACCCACAAGGGCGGCGCCACCTTGACAGATTTTAATATATATGATTATAGGAGTGGAAATTAGAAAGGGAAAAAAGGAGAAAAAGAATGGGTATATTATTTTATAGAAGAAAGGAAACATTGAAGACGGGATAGGAAAAGGTACGAATTGAATAGTTATAGCAGGAAAGAAGACATGTCAGATCATTGTAATTTTTACAGGTAAACGTGAGTGAATGAAGGTATGAATTAATAGGAATAGATACTTAGATAGAAGTAAAGTAGTTTACTGATATTAACGAGTTATAGAGAAAAGAAAAGGTTTATTTTATCATTGCATTAATTACCATCGGTAGTAATTCATTTAAAATTATTTTAGTATGCAAAATAAATATTGAAAGTAATTGTATAACAAAAATAACATGTATTTAAAAGTAATTTAATTAATAAAAAAATGAGTTTAGCACATAAAGTTAATTTTATTATAAAATTAGAAGAGGGGTTGAGATAATATAATTTTTATACATCAGCAACAATCGTATATTTTAAATAAAATGTAAATAGTGTAGATTAAGTTGGCTCAATTTTAAACGCGAATGAATTTAGCATGTGCGGGTTGCTAGGACAAAAATATCAAGTTTTAGAAAATAAATAAACTATGAAAATAATGAACATTAAAAGATTAAAATAATATTAACAAAATTCAAATCTTTAAAAGTTTATTATAAGAAGAATATTAAAATAATAAGCAAAGTGTATGGAATTGGTTGACTGGATCAAATAGATTCGGTAGGGTTGGAAGTAGACTGACTTGAAAAAGAATAACAGTTGTTAATGTAAAAGAAGATTAATATTATATTACTTGTTGAAAGAATTATATCCAGTTTGAAGACAAATTGGATGATATTGTTTAACCGAATTGCATTAATATTTTTGTAAATTTAATTGTAAAATAGAAATTGTTGTTGATAATTATTTAATTGAATTTAAAGTTGACCTTTTTGTAATTTCGGAGAAATTAAATAACTTACTTTGTATTGGTTTTATTTAATTTTTTTAAATTTAAAACGTAAACAAATAACCGTCTGGTTAACATTTTCAACTACCCCCAAGCTTTTTGATTGACATCGTGTATACTGTACTTATAATTTATGGTAATACCGGCTTCATGAATGAAATGTAATTTATTCTTCTTTCTCTCTCGAACCATATAGACAACGATTTACATAAAACATATTTAGGATTTGAAAAGATATCTAAAATGGAAAAATATTTTGTACATAGTAATGAAACTTGATTAAAATTTACTGAGCGAGGAGGCAAGTTTGACATTGTTATTGTACCTCATTGCAAAATTATACACATAAATGTGATTCACGCAGAACTCCACATCGCAACCGACACATTTTAGTTTAGAAACGTTGTAGAAATTGTAATTTATATAACTATTGTACTGTAATGTTTTTATATGATTATAATATAATTTCTACAACATTTTTAAACTAAAATACGTCGGTTGCGATGTGGAGTTCTAGGAGAATCTGTATATCTTTATATTTATGGGTATAATTTTGGAACGATGTATTATGTAATGGTTGAGGTTTACAACTAACGACGGCTTTAGAGAAACAAACAAAAAAAAAGAACAAAAAGATATACGGATCAATGTAGCGCACTAGGTTCGTGGAGAATAAATTATTGGTAATAGGTAGAGCAACAGCTTCCGGTTTTGTCGTAGAGTTCTAAGAAATTAAACTACCGTCTAACAAGGCGCCACCTGCTGGGTAAAAGAAAGAAATAAAACCTACCAACAGGAGATCAACAGGTTTTACTTGAAACCTAATACGCTAGATCAAACGCAACAATTAGTCTTAAGAGCAAGACAGACAATTTAACAAAACAACGAACAAATTTAATAGTAATAGGTAAATGAGACAGAAAAAGAGACTGTCAGATGTATTCACGTACGTTAGCAGTAGCCTCGCTTAATAATTAAGTAATTTATACAAATGATGTACCGGATTCACAGGTAAGTTTTAGTCACACCAAACGTACCTAGTGTTAATGTTCCAATTGAGGATTGGCTCTAAGTGAAGCGCACGAGTCTGTATAAACGTTCGGTTGTGGAGAGTACAACCGAATAAGGTTTTACTTAAGAACTAAAGATCAAAGCCGTTTGATGTCGTATGTACATAAGCTTCACACGCATTAACAATAAAATAAGTTACTCTAATAATAAAACTTAGGTGTAATCTGATGAATGAAGTCCCGAGAGTAAGATTCGCTGCTAGCGACGATGTCAACAGTTTGGGAAGTTAGGTAACCACAGGATTCCTCTTAGAGAAGGTGTGCGAAGAGAAACGGAAGGCGTTAGGCTCCCTCGTTGAAGTTATGAAGCATAACCAATGGTGGTAGCCACCGGTTGCCTGCAGCTTATCTAATGCAAAATCGTAGTGTAGTCTTTAATTGACAAGGAAGGTTTTAATCAGTCACTCCAGCACCTCCAGGAGTTATCCAGACATAACACACAACAAAATCATAAAGTCAGGAAACGTGGGTGGATTCAGTCGGATATAAACTTGACCAAATTTTTGTATTGGAAATCTTGTAACACACATAAATGATTTATGTAAATTTCAATTTAAGATGCACGCCAAAACCACCCGTGCAGCAAACGTAAAAGAAGAAAATGTCCGCTTTTCGTCTAGAAAACGAACTCGAATTTTATTTTCAATCGATCGAAAATTAGCAAAATGCGCGCCAAATACGACTTTCGTCGTAACATATTAATCGCGACATAACCGTAACATATTGCTCTCGACACACGTTTTATATTCAGAAAATAAAACCGTAACAATTAATAAAAATGTCAAAATAGCCTAGCTAACGAAACACAGTAAATTTTAACCAAATTTAATATTATGATATTTTAAAATGAATTAACATGTTGTTGCGCACCTGGAAAGTCTGGATAAACAAAATGCTGAAAATGTCAGAGAGTTATTAGAAACGTGGAAATAAAAAAAGGCAAAACACATGTGCCGTTCGTAATTCGGCTACTGTTTTATATAGTTGTCAGGAATTCAACATACTTGGTTAAAAAATACGCTTAGCTTTTTTTTACATACTACAGATTTTTACAAATGGGGTTAAAAATTGGATTTAGTAATTTTTTTCTAGAAAGTTTTTACGTAAATAAAAATTTAAATTTGCCTAATAATGCGTATCACGTAAGTACTATTTTTTTTGTTAATTTTTATCTTAGTTGCAGCACAAATATGCCAAAGTCAAATTTCCAATAAAGCTCTTAATAAAAAAAAATGCCATATATGAAGAGTACTTAACTTCACAAAATTGTGTTTTTTTTATCAGTGTATATCAGTTCTTTATTGTTATTCACAAACACTTACCATAGTTGTATAAAGAAAATTGAATTTATGGGTAAAAAGTAACCAAAATAACCTTCGGCGTTAGTATCGTTAAAAAATGCAAATACCTAGGATTTGAAAAGCAATTTAATTAAATAATTTGACAGCTACTGCCTCAAAATAGTTATAAAGTGTAAATGTAATTTACAAATAACATTTGCTACACCTTAAAGGTATTCCTTATAGGATAAATTTATCGGTAAATAAATCTTGGCGCCGCGGAATTTATGGCTACACCTACACCATTGTTGAAAATTGCGATAATGGTATACAGATATAACTCATTACCTTATCTTATTAACATACTCTATAAATTATTTTATTGAAAGCAATTTGCTGCACGTTAATTGAAAGTATCCGATAAGAAAAAAAATTGTTTATTTTTTTCGAAAAGTACCTACGTGCGCGTTAACTTTTCACCAATTACTCAAGAATCCGGAAATCGAAACGTCGATAATACGCAAACATATTTATGCCACCCCTTTGCATGTAATATTATGTTTTCTAATTATATCGTACTACTTTATTAATTAGCTACTTGATAATTCGACGAAACAGCAACACATGGCACTGGAAACGTTAATTATCACTTAACGCAGCACGAATCATTCTGTCATAATTAGTAACTTACAACCACTTGTAACCACTGCTTTTGTATAGAGAGTCTCCTAATTATTATCGCGCTTGAAATTGCGATTTCAATTGAAATCCTTGCCTTTATTAACATTTTCTTCATTTAATAAGCGTTAATTAAAACCAAAGAATGCGAAATACTCGCGTAATTAAAAAGATTTTTTTAAATTTTATTCCGTAATTAAAACGCATTTTTGCGGCTCGTGTTGTATTTAAGGAAAAAAAACGGTGGTATTTTTTTAATGACGAAAATATTTAAATTAATTGTGCTGTGTACAAGCAACTACACTTATTTTCTGAGATGAAAGAAGTGTGATTGTTTTTTTCTATAATTGCTGAATCGGTTACGAGTATTTTTTTAAAAAATTTTTTCATCCTGCGTTTAACAAAATGTTTTTTTTTGTAATTTTTTATTATGATTGCATGTAAACGAGAACATGTAGTGATTCGAGCCACGCCCATTCATTGTTTGATGATAAAAAGTAAGCAATCAAAGTTAAGGTCAATGGAAAATGCCACAACAAACTGTGGGTTCTGACATTTTATGTCTGCATTTATACGGTGTACAGTAGTACGCGTTTACGAGGTCTGACATTTATGATTGTCAAATCAATTTGATTAATGCCGTTCTTGCGTTTTATGGATTTTGTATATATTTGAGTTTACGACAAAAATAATAATTTTTTTGCCAGCAAATAATGTTTTTATCATTGTCGTAAGCGATCCGAAAATTAGCAAAATGGTGTTCAGTAACACCATTCTTTAACTTTTCGTAAAATCTCAATTTTTTTGCAACTATTTATGATAATTTGTAATCCTTCATGATTTAAATTACAAAATGTGTGGGCGACCCTAAATTCACTTTATAATAGCGTTACCGGTGCGGCGTGAAGTTCATTTGGATTTAAAATCAAATGCAAAATTTAATTGTACCGCCGCGCCGAAGATTTTTTATATGTTGGACATTGTAAGCCAGTTTTTATAACCCTGCCAATAATTTACCCCAAAGTGCCGACAAGTGGTAGCAATTTTTATTGTAAGTGTAAAAATTGAGCGAAACAATAGCAATTATGGAATTGTACCCCGAAATTTGTTTATATGTTGGTCATTGTAAGCCAGTTTATATAACCCTGGCAACAAATGACCCCAAAGTGCCGTCATGGGGCGGCAATTTTTTCTAAGTGCAGAAGTTTAGCAGACGAAATTAACGAATCGCAAAAACAAGGTTGTTACTTCGCAAATCCTTAATATGTAAGTCCTTGTATCCAAAAGAAATTGAAAAATCTTAAAAACGGAATTATGGAACAAAAGTCTGGAAACGCTCAATTATCTCACAAATGGGTAGTACAAATTGTACAACATTTTGGATAAGTATATTTTGGGATACGAAGATTCCAGATTTGACATCTGCAATGTTGCCAGATTTACCGTTTTTCTGATATTATTACTAACTTTGGTTTTTTAAATAGATCACCCCGTATATTGTATCATTATTGGAATGTCTCCTTCAATACGAGTTCAACCATAATGTAACACTCAATATTTGAAGTCAGGAAGGTCTTAAATTAAATAAAACTGTCCGTGCAAAATATAATTCAAGTAATTAAATCTAGCAACATTGCAGATATCAAATCTGGAATTTTCGTATCCCAAAATATACTTATCCAAAATGTTGTACAATTCGTACTACCCATTTGTGAGATAATTGAGCGTTTCCAGACTTTTGTTCCACTCTGTATAAGTAGATACTAGAATGTTGCATTATGTTTTTTTTTGTCGTTTTTTATTAATATAAATAATTGAAGTGGTTTAAGTGTTTAATAGCTCTGGTAGCCTGACTTGCGCACATCAAACTTATACAGGGTGTCACCAATATGTAATCCAATATAAATACCTTTAGTGTTTTTATTAAGAAGAGTGCCAACATTAGGTGAAAAGGGTATGATTTTTTCTCGCCCTGATTTTTCGTGTAAAGACCCCAAAATTCTAGCTCTAGACTGCCATCGTTTATATTCTAAATAATAATAACTATTATATTACTGAGTTTCTAAATAGCTAAATTAAATTCTACATTAAAAATAGCTGAATCCCTGTTGAACACAAAATTGACCAAAAAAATTGTAATATCTGTCAAATCCAAAAAGTTTAAAAGTTGGGTTATTTCTCAGAATACCAAAAAATGTTATTAAAAAAAGTTTCTATAAATGAACTCAAATTTGGAATAAATCTCTAATAATAACAAAATCCGATGTGATAAAACTTTACTGGTCATACTAAAAAATTGAAAAGACTAGGTACATCGATATTGAGAAAACTTCTGCATTCTTAGTATTACTAACACAACTTCGTATAGCAGAGTGTGCATCAACATAGTATCAAATTTAAATCGGTTGCCCAAGAGTATTAACAAATTCTACACCAACCTTAGAAGCAAATTGAAATTGAGTCCATCTAAATTTATTACACAAAATATCTGAAATCTCAAAACATACAGCCCCAAACTATATTCAATTTTTTTAGGAAGTAATTATGACAGAGTTAGTTCATCAAATTGAGTTGTGGATCCTTAATATACCATACCATTTAATTCAAAAGAAATTGATAAAAACAGACTTAAACAAAATTTGCTGATACTGAAGAAGAAATTGCTAGACCAAGTAATGGCAACACCATTACTACAACGAGCAAAAACAATCAATTGATGTCGCAACCCAAAGTACAATAGACAATATTCGTTCTAATCTAGAAAACGAAAACTTGATTACAAATTTTGGAATTTACTATGGGTAGTCCTTATCACCATATGTAGTGCTTTTGGTCAACAAATTTCCAGTCGAATTTTATTGTTTCGACTGAAAAGAACGTACGTCAAAGTTATAACGGGCCAAGTATAGAACCCTGAGTCACGGGTATTTAGAGTTTGTAGTATATATTAAAAAACATTTATTGTAAATTTAAAAAAAAGTGCCGACTAATGTGTATTAATTTATAGAATACACGGAATTCCTAAAGTGTCAAAATACGTTTGGATTATACTTTGTAACTTTCAGTAGTTGCGTTCTTTACCTACTGCCAAATCCAGATCTATAACCAGTTAGTGCATCAGTAAGAGAAACTAGTAATGTAAATTAACCATAGTAATTAGTAGGTAACTAATCATTTCACTGTAATGTAAAGTTCAGATTTATTTTAAAATATTTTGTTACCGAATCACTTTAATTAATTTATAAATAACAAGAAAACTGTCTTTGAGCGCAAATAATTTTGTGATGATGCCAACTATAAGGTATTTATTTGTGTATACTTGCTCCTTCCATAAGAAAATGACCGGAAACTAATAAAACAACCAAAATAGTCTTCTTCTTCTTCTTCTTCTTCTTTTATTATAGGCATCAGCCTGTTTTTCTTCACATCTTTTTTGCTTCTTTACATTTCTTCTAATGTGGACACCCACCTCTCTACCCATTTCTTAGGTGGTCTACCAGGGTTTTGCTTTGCCAATGGTTTTAGGTCGCTTGCTATTTTGATCAGTCGATCATTGTTGGCTCTGTTTACATGTTCGTTCCACTTTTTTCTTCGATGTCTTACGAACTTAATGACGTTATTTATGCCTCATACCTATCTCACTTTGGTGTTGCGTACTCTGTCTAATCTGGTTTTACCTACTATGGCTTTTAGGGTATTCATTTCTGTTGTTCGTAATATTTGTTTTGTTTTACTGGTTTCTGCGCAAGTTTCAGCTCCATATGTCATTATCGGTCTTATTATTGCCTTACATATTTTTACTTACTCTCCATTGACATATATTTGTTTTTCTATGTGACGTCTTTGAGGTAACCAGATATTCTCGATCCTTGCATTGCGTGATGTTTTACTTCTATGTTTAGATTGCGTTCACTTGAGATGATAACTTTCAAATACTTTATGGTCATGACCTATTTGATAATTTTTCTTTCAATTTTCAATTTGCATCTAATGGGCTTTTTAGATATTGTTAGAGTTTTTGTCTTTTCTACAGACACTTCCATATTATAGGCCTTTGCTGTTCTAACCAGTTTATAAAGCATGTATTGGAGTTTATCTTCCGTATCTGCGATGAGAACCGCATCGTCTGCATAACAAACTATGTTGATGTCTTTTCTTCCCAATTATATTATAATAAAAAAAAACAATCATAAGTTAAAATTCTACCGCCAGAAATTTTAACATAGTAACTGTTCAAAGTTTTGTCCGTTTTCTTCAGATCTGCAGCAAAACAGAACATTTAAGAATAACTGAAAAGCAACCAAAACAAAGAAAAAAATAGTAGAAGATGTAATTAATTTTAAGTCTTTATTGAAGTAAAAGTTACTTCTACTTCAGACGCGATTTAATCTGTGAAGGTGATTTTTGCACGTGACTATAAACAATTGAAAGAGAAATTGAAATGGAAATGACGGAGACTTTAGAACCGTGTCCAAAATGCAGGAGACCAGAAGTTGATAACTAGACTTTCTCACGAAAAATTATGAATTTTCAATTTTTGTTGCTTTACATTTGTCCGTGTAGTACGCGAACATTTGATATTGCTTTTGAAAATTAGATTTTTTCAAAATAGCTTAGCTATTGAAACACGTGTCCGAGTAAAGTTTTTTGGTGTTTTCCCGTTTGTTATAAATATTGTTCTTCAGGCATTTCACGTTTTTTAGGTTATTACTTGAAATGTCAAATTAAAATTTTATTCACACTTAGGGCGGTAACGATCCTAACTATCCATAACTTAATAGTTGACATCGATTATACAGCGCATGAGAAAAAAAATGTCAAACTTTGTATTCGGAAATAATAAAAAACTTGATGAAATCAAGTGGAACACCCTATATATTTTTTTGCGATATCGATGTAGAATTAAATTCTCTACAACTTCGATATTGATATCTGTCTACCAAAACTCAACTGTTAGCTGTTAAATTCGGATTTTTTTTATCAAAGTACACATTTCATCAAAACATTTTTATTTACAACTCAATCAACCTCACATATTTACAACAAAATTGCTGGGCATATTATTTTAAATATCCGAAAAGAATATCTGAATAAACTGGAAATGTCAAATACAAGAAGAATTCCTAGTAAACGGGTCAACATTCAAAATCTGTTTTGTCAGATTTGTTTTTTCATAACACCTTAATTACGAGGGTTTTCAAACCTCTAATGTTATCTTCTATATGTCGTACTCCAGTGGTAGGATTCTCACCTGCTGATAAGAATACCGATGTCAAATTGCTTATTCTCTTCAGTACAAACATGTTTCCTAGTATTTTTCTCATACTTGGCGATTGTAGTTTTTTGAATCTAGGCTCGGAGATACCGTTGTAGTTCCGGATTATCTGCTTTATAATTATATTCTATTCAATTTTCCGGTGGAATAATAGTATATTAAAGTTGTTTATGCTATTTTTTCTAATTTGCGCACCTTTTTTTCTTATTTTAATAGAAAAAATTTTTTTTTAGATCTAGGGAATTTTGTGTTGGTTGGTAATGCTCCCCGCCAACTTAATTTTAATATTTAATTTAAATTTCGTGTTTTGTAATTTCAAACAAAAATTATTATAAATTATTGTTACTTACTGTTAATAATGAGTGAAAAGATTTTTGTTTGCACTCCGCCCGAAATTCGGCAAATTGCTGAAGCAACTACTCAAAATTTGTTACCCGACAAGTCGGAAGCGACATACAAAAAACAATTCGCAAAGTTTGAAGATTGGCGAAAGGAAAATACAATTCAAACTCAGAAAATGTTCTCTTGGCATACTTCGAGTCCCAGCGGCAAAAATATAAACCATCTATTCTGTGGACCATTGACTCAATGTTGCGGTCGTGTTTATCAATTAATATGAGCATTGACATTTCAAACTATGCAAAATTGCAAGCTCTCCTGAAAAGGACGTCCCAAGGCTATGTACCAAAGAAATCTAAGATCCTGGAAGAATATGACAAATAAATTTATTTGTGACGCAGAAAATCAGAAATACCTTGCAATGAAAGTATGTGGTATAATTCTTCCAGATATATCCATAAATCCCATAATATTTTTAGGTGATCTTAATTATTGGCTACAATGGGGCTTTAAGACGCGAGGAACTCGCCAACATGAGTGTGGATGACATTGAATTTAAGTCCGAATTGGTGACAATTTTAGTGCCTAAAACAAAAAACAATAAGCCCCGATTGTTTGCAATCACAGAGGGAACATGGATTGCACTGATAAAATAATATTATCAATTAAGACCACAAAAAGTGACTCACCGGCGGTTTTTCCTGACCTATAAAAGTGGCAAATGCATAAATAGTCCTATTGGCATTAATAGGATGGGGGCTATTTGCAAAGAAATTGCCAGTTTCCTTCGGTTACCCAATCCAGAGCTTTATACTGGACACTGTTTCAGGCGATCTAGTGTGACTCATTTGACTAACCGTGGAGGTGATTTGCTGACTATTAAGAGGCACGGAGGTTGGAAGTCAGTGCTGTAGCAAAGTTACGTTGATGCATCCCTAAAGAACAAAATTGATGTATCACAAATGCTTCGACCACAATATACTGACGTTTCCTTACCTGGACCTTCCAGGAGGAAAATCCATCTCTGCAGTTTAATTATGGAAGTAATGAAACTGTTACGGTCCACAATAATAGCAATGTTCCAAGCATAAATGTCCAAGCACACGATACAGCAAATGTGACCATCAATGTTTACAACACATGTCCATGTAGAAAAATAATTAAATTTTTCACTTCTTTATAATAAATTATAACCGTTTGTTCGTATGTACACTATTGCGTTATTTTTTGTCACAAAATAATGAAATACGTATGCAGCTCGATGTAAACTAGGTAACTAACGAACTTCTACTATTTCAAATTTAGGGAATATGAGACTCAAGCTCTCTGCAACACTCATAACACTTGAGTAGTTGGGGTCGTACGTTGAAAACACCTTGTAATATGTAATACCATTGATCATAAAGGTAATACCTTATGAGTAGATTAAGAAATTGTAATAAATCCACAAATATTTACTATAATTTTATTTCAAATAATTCATAAAGCAATACAAGTTCACAAGTACCTACCTACCTATTCAATAACAAAAGTAAAAAAATACTGTATTATCATTTTCAATTATAAATAATGTAGGTGGTCACATGGGGATTACCAATTTCTTGAAATTTGTGAACTTGGATGCGTCATATTGCCGTTTTGCAGCACCTAAATATTTGGTATTGTCACCATTTCGTCCTTTTAAATAACAGAACTTGTCTTTCGAGTACTAGAAAATGAAATAAAAAAACAATGATTAATTCGACTGTACCTAAGTGTATGTCTTATTTATAGTATGTAACATAAAATTAAAATTACTTACGTAAAATTACAATTACTTCCGTGCAATTACAATTACTTATTTACTTAAAATAATTTACCCGATGTTGACTTGTCAGATGACAACTTCATCATCTTGAACTAGCACTACCAACCATACAAATGAAAATTATCCTAAATCTATTAAAGTACAGTGTACTCTTATAGATAGCTATAAACGACTCGGACTGAGAAACATTAATAAACGTATTATAGACGAAAATTAGAAAAACCATATTAACTACTTCTGCTGTCGAAAACTCACTCATTATTACTAACAATAGAAAGATAGAATAAAATTGTGATAGTTTTACGGCTAACAGTGGACTTTTGGTAGACAAACATACATAGCAAAATTGTAAATTTAATTCTATATCAATCTGACAAAAATTATACTGAGTGTTCCATTTGATGTATAATCGATGTCAACTTTCAAATCATGGAAGCTTAAGGTCGTTATCGCCTAAGTGTAAATAAAATTTAAATTTGATATTTCAAATAATAACCTAAAGAAAGGGGAAAATTCTGAAGGTCGATATTGACCCAATTAAAAGTTTAAAAATCAATATTTCAAAAGCATCATAGTTTTTTTTACGTATATTCCAAATAAAAGATAAAAAATATGTTTCCATTTAAAATGTCAAAGTTGACCAGTGGTCCGTATTTAATTTAAGTAAATTTCGATACAATTGGGAAAAACGATAAAAAAAATTATTATTATTTGAGCAAATATGATATATCCGTAGATTATGTTGGTGTATGTATAATTTTATTCGTATAAATCCAATCACAATGTCGATGGAAAAACAATTAGATTTATTACAGGAATGACGTGATCCGTTTTAATTTTTAATAGCCGATGCCGACCAACCTGTGTAGAATGAAATCGTGTACAGGGTCGTTCCGAATGTGAACATAAAATTAAGAGAACTATCGCAACACAATTTATCAATATTGTGAACTAACTGACACAAATAAGACATACTTATGTTTCAACATTAATATTACCATTAACACTAAATCTTACGCTGTGTTAAACGGTTAGGTATTTTAAACAAGTATTGACCGTTACTGAATTTTATAATTACCTACTTTTGCAAATTAATTACTTCGCAGTTCTTACACGTTTATTTTTTCCAGCGGCTCAAGTTCATTGTTAAAGTGTCATTGCAGTAGTTCCCAAATTTTAAGGTCAATAATAAATTAGGTAACATTTTAGTTATTTAAATTTTTTTGTTCAACAATGTATTGATCTTTCTTCACTTTTTTCTAACTAAATTGCGTCGCACAACACTTTTTTACGTCTTAGATCTTTGTTTTATTTTTCGAAAAAACTGTTTTACGTTTCTACACACTTTCTCCGTGCTAACCCTAAAAAATCAGTTTACATTCTAAGCAAACACTCTCAGATAAGTGATTAATAAAACATCAAACAATAAAAAATGTGGTTTTTGGTTGTCCAGATAATTGAAACAGTATCAAAAAAACGTTGAAGTGTTGAAAAACCGAAATCTCATTCAAAACTTCTGGTTACAAGTTTTTTGATCCTTGACTGTTAATTTCAAATTAGTTTTCAAAAAAAAAGTTACCTACATGCACTTCAGCAAAACTAAAAAATGTAAAGAATAGGATTGCCGTTATAATTCACTAAAACAAAATTGACATTACAATTCAAAAAAGTACCATAGTTTGATCATTAAGTTATTTTTTTATAAATGCCAATTAATTAATTAATTAAAATAACAAATTCGAACATAATTAACATAAGGCATTTAGTTTTTTTAGAAAGTAAGACATTTCCGCAAAATCCCACGCCTCCCCCCTTAATATGTTTAAAACCAAGTCATATTATGATTTTGTACAGTTTAAAAGATATAATAATAAAAAAAAAACACGATAATAAAGAAAATTTAACAAATACGTCAACATAATAGAATAAAAACGAACAAGTTTAATAGACTTTCTATCAAAGGTAATAAGCCGGTGTAGTAATAAATTATGTATATACTGTAGTTATGACGTCTAACATCATTATAAATTGTTCAGACGTCGTAGGATTAATAAAAATGTTGTATTTGGTATAATAGATTCAGACAAAAATATAACAAATTGATTCGGTCAAGAATAGAAAGTTACGACTTTTGATACAATCAAAACCACTTTATCGGTAAGTGATTAGAACAAGGATAAATAAGAGTGTCAGAAATTATTAAAAATAAAGCAGCAAGTACTTCGAAAGGTCCTGAGTGTAGGTGATATGTGCTACTGATACTGTGTAGTAATGTGTCCCATTGTCACACGGGTTATTTGTTACCATAAAGTTATTATAGGGAAATCTGTCAACCTCATTTGAAAAAAAATTAAAACTACTAGTACTACAATTGGAGACCGGCACAAAAGTTGTCTCAATTTTTTTTCCTATAGAAGAAAGTCTTTTTGTGGCTAATACTATTTCTTTTGACATGTAGCATAAAAAGTAATGCAAATAAAGGAAGAGCGTAACTCCATAATTAAGTTCGATTGTCGAAATGTTTAAATTCTTAATCGTAAACAATTTGTAGTTTTGATTAACAACCTCATTTCTGGACCTACATGACATCAAAATTTTGAATTGTTTTATAAATACTGAAAACAATGATTTCATTAAAAAATTCAAATTGCTTTACGAAATTTGATTTAAAACACGGAAGATTTTTAAAATTTTTTCACATTTCTAATAAAAACCCAAAAATTTAATTCGTTTTCAAGGTAACAAATTAAATTTGCATCAAGGTACGTTGTATATCTTCCAAAACAGCCTCAGGAGTCACCGGGTGCTTACATTCAATAACCATCTGTACTAATTGGCTGGAAAATGTGCGAATAACAAAACATTAAAGTTTTACAAAAAATTAATGTGCATATGATTAAGATAATATCGCTTCACTCTCATTAAGTATTTCATTTCGTCACCGACTTCGCAAAACCTCGTATCGGTCATTACATAAATTGTTCAGGAGGCACAAAAAAGTGTATATTTATGAGAGAAAAAATCCAAATGATTTCATATTATGTAATTTCAATGTTTCGAAACAAATCAAGATTATTTAAGCAACTGTTTTAACATTACTTTTAACAATAAATAAATTAAGTTAGATACGTGCTTTTGTAACATAAAAGAAGAATAAATTAGTTACTTACGAGGTTTTCAATTTTTTAAAATAGTTGTCTGGTAAACAAATAAATGCAATAAAATTCAGTTTCTGATTTTTTTATATTATAAAAGGATACAAAACATAAAATACTACTTACTACATAAAACAAGAACTTAAAAATTACGTCTAAATAATTAATGTGGAAGATTATCATAAAAAGCATGCACATCCTTGTGTAGGACTGCTTTAAGTGCTTGAAGATGATTAAACTTTTCAATTTTAATTTTCAAAGGGCCCTTGTAAAGGCGAGGGCATATTGCTTCATAGTTAATTTCTGTAGTTACAATTGATTTTCTTGGAAGCGTGTTATATTCATCGCAATAATTAAGCTTATAACTTATTTGTAAATTTTGATATTTTAGGCAACGAATGTCTGCAATTGTAGGATCTTTTATTCTGGATCCTGGTCTTATGGTTTTATAATACAAAATATCAGAAAAGTTTAAAAAAAAATCATGTGATAAATATTTTACAATAAACGGTTGCTTTGGTCTTGCCAATTCACAATACTGTACATAATCAGATGGAAGTTGAATAGTGCGGTTTTTTAGCTTTCTCTCTATTAAGCTATGTGCACTATCAGCTTCCATCTGAGTATGTCCTTTCAAGGTACTTTTGTTCTATGGTAATGTTTCTTAATGTTGCTAGATGTAACAATGCGTTCCCTAGCACGTTGTTACGGTTTTGATAACCGCAACCATCACTGTATAAAATTATATTTTGGTGTTCTTGTTGTTATCTAGATAATCTTCTAGAAATCTTGTGATGATTGTACAAAATACGTTTGCTTCTAGACCTCCTTCGACTTCGTTCCACAGGTAGCAATAACAATCTTTTGTTACTAGGTTAAAAATTGTAAAATTATGGACCGCCAATTTTGTCTTGTAGTAAATTGCGGATGCAAGTAGAACTGGCGCCAACTTAACGGCCTGTACATCCATTGTAAATATTGCACTATGTTCTGGATTGTCTTTGGAAAATTGCTTGTCTCTAGCTTTTCTTCTCTAGCTTCAGTCTTCCTTTTAATGTGACTTTCATAAATGTCTAAATTTATATTTCCGGCATTATAACCAATACATAGATCACATTGATCTTTCTTAGGGCTGTGTATTGAAATTTTGCGTTTATTCATTTCCTCTTTAAAGCGAGTTATTGCAATTAGTTTTATGTTATTTTCTTTGCAATTCTCCTCATATAGTCTATAAACGTCCATTTTATTATGGAACAACGGTTCTAAATACATCCTTGACGTTGAAGCACGGCAATAATGAGATTCAAGTTTGGGTAGCTTATCAAAAAAAGTGTTAAATGTTGAAGAGATTTATCTTTTTGTTCGCTAGTTCGTTGTTTAGTTGGAAAATGTTTTTCTCTGTCATCTGTGTGCATACCAGAATATCCTTTGGTACACCAGTTTCGAACCATCCATTCATTTACTCCAAGCGTATTCAAAAGGTTTTTGCATACTTGGTATGGCACTTCCTGTTGTTTTAAATGATATTTAAAAGACAAATTTCTCTTAGAATTCTCCTTAGTTTGTCTTCTAGTTTGGGTTGTTGTCATCAGAGTCGATACATAAACTTTTTTCATTGCCCAAGACATTGCCCAGAAATTTTAAATAGTTTTTTTCTAATACTACCGTTGGTAAATTTTTCACAATATCAATTTTTTACTTTCTTACAAAGAACTGACTCACAAATCGGACCAGTTTTTCTCTCACTCTTAATTTCATGTTTTAAAATTTATTATCCATTTTCTTATATCCTTGATATTTTCCTCCGTGTTCTCTTAGCAATTTATTCTTGAAACGCTCGTTCTCTTTTTTTTAGTGTTAGCTTCCTTAGTTTTATCATCCAGACTACATTCTTCAGATCCTTTTTCAATTTCTTCTTCCATTGCATCTTCATTTCCTATTTCAATTCCTGCCTCGATACCTTCAATTGCTTCTTGAATTTGTTCTTCAATTGCTTCGTCTATATCGTTTTCACTTTCATTAGTGCTTTGAATGTTTTCTGTTATATTTTGCATTTTCGATAATTTTTTCTCCACTTCTTTTGCTTGATTAATTATGGGGTCAAGATTTTCATCGACAAAAATTTCATCCCTGATAATTTTTCTATCTCTGCTTGAGTAAGAGGTCTCGTTAATTCGTATCGTTCCTTATTGTATCGCTCCATTTATACGCATAAAACCACGTATCTGTAAATAAATACTGTAAAAACACTTGGCAAAAACACGTATCTGCATGCACACACTTTTATTACGTTATAAACTTTTTAAATTACAATAATGCCAATACTTTTGATAACATAATTAAAGTACGACTTTCGCATGCATTAGAACAGACAACAATTACTACATCTAGAATATTTCTACTACTTACCGGTAATATTAAGTGATAACACGTGTTAATAGCGTAAACAACTCCAGCGCACTGCCGATACGTGGTATTGCAATGACATTTTTAACTGTGTAGATACTTGGATTTGTTTTAACGTATTTTTCTATTATACAATTTTTATTCTCAATACGTGTTTTGCCTGCGCACGCGCTTTAAAATACGAATCAAATACGGTATAATACTTCAAAATGATTTTTTGTTAGATACGAGGTTTTGCGGAGTCGGTGACGATTTGTTTTTAATTAAATATTTTATTTAGTAAAATAGGAAAAAATATTGTTATATCTAGTATACCATCAAACTTGTCTTTGTATTATCATTATTTGTTTCTGAATTGTACAATTTTTATAAAAAATAGAAATGGTTTCATTCTTTTTTGATATTTTTTTGAAGATACGATTGCAGGGAAGGTGCTGGTGTTATCAAACTTTGTCTTAAGGCGGCGCTTTACGATGCTACGAACACCTTCCAACGTTGGACGATTGACGTATCGGCTAATAACCGCACGACGAATGCCAATTGTTAAGCGTCCAATATTTGCGTATTATAATTTTTAGTTACACTCAACAATACATTTGCAAGAACCTGACGCACTGCTACACGACTCGTCCAAAGCATTTGATCAGCTTTTGTTTATTTCAACATTATTTTTTCTGATTGGTGTTATGTCACAACCTGTCAGGAGGTATTTTTTTAAATTTACATTTATATTATTAACATGGGAAAAATATTTAAACAAGTAGTTTTTATTTATTAAAACATAACAGATTTCCAGGATCTTGCATATGCAGTGGGTGCTAGAGATAGGTATAGGAAACTCTAATAAAGTTTTAAAGGGAATCTAATTCTGTGTCGAAATAAGCCACTAAATATGGGGTGTCCTATTTATATTAAGAAGTTATTCAATAAAATGTGTACCTAAACTTTGAAGCAGTTTTTTTCATCACTCTGTACAATTTTGAAATAAAACTTTTACATGGTAGTATACCTTAACCTTTCAGCTAACCAGTAGATTTAATTATAAGCAGCTCGTCCCATGTGACAGGGTGTAAGCAATTTTTAAATTACATTATGTATTTTTATATTTCTCAAAATTTCTCAGTTTTAGGTATAGGAAGTGTAACAGAAACTTACTCTTATTTGGTGTATAGTATCTAAAAATATAGGATGTCCCATAAGAAAAAATATAATTTTGATATGTACTTTATTTTGTGCTACCCTGTATAATTAAAAATAATTTTGGAATATGCTTTTCTAGAACCCACATATGATTGCGCTAAAAATTATTACACAACCCTTTTCATTTCTCGTAGAAAAACCGAGGTGAATGTGGTGGACCACCCGGTATAAATAAATGCAAGGAAGTTTCTTTAGTTCTTTGAAATACGGCTTACATGAGGTGTCTCGGGGTAACTGCAAGATTGTTCTTAAGATTCTTCTTTGGCTAGTTAATAATCTTTTTGCATGAGCAGATGGGTACCAAAATATGATCCCGTATATGAGGATACTTTGAACATACGCAAAGTAGAAGATTCGAAGGGACTCCACGGTGAGGTTATAATATAAAGTAAGGTACCAATTACGTAACAAGCAAAATTTAGCTTGCCAACTAGACCTGCAATATGGTCATACCACTCCAAATTATTTTGAATCGTCATTTCCAAAAATTTAGAACTTTCAGAAACTTTTGCCGATAGTATTTTGAGTGTGTTTGAATACCAATAAAGCTGTGTTATTAGTATTCAAGCTTAAAAAATTACATTTACATCATTGATCCACACTTTTACCACCTTTTTCACATTACAAAATAGATTGGTGGCACATTCTTGCACCACGACCAATGAAGAATTGTCAGCAAAGTGACAAAAAAAATTTACGTTATCGATCTGCTCACATAAATCGTTGGTGTATAGCAAAAAAATAGCGGCCCAAGTATTGGTCCCTGAGGAACGCTTGTATGAACCCTAACATAGGGCAAATAGGAGATCTCGACTTTATCATTAACAACAAATACAAATCATTTGGGATCTGTTACTGAGATACAATTTGATCAAATTATGGCAAACGCCACGTAAACCATATGTTTTAATTTTTCTAATAATACATCATGATGAAGTTTGTTGAAGGCTTTGGATAGATCAAAATAAATTGTATCCACCCAGAGTCTCTTCTCCGTATGCTCAAAGATGTAAGTCAGTGAATCGAAGATTGCCATTTCCGTTGACTTATTTTGAAAAAATCCATACTGAGCCTTTTTATTATAGTAAATTTAGCTAAATGGTCAATAATACGCTTATAAATAACTCGCTCAATAATTTTGAAAATTGTTGATAAAACGGAGACGGGTCTATAATTTTCAATATTCTCACAATTTCCTTTTTTGAGAATTAAAACGGTTTTCGCTATTTTTAATTTGGATGGAAAAAAGCCATTAGAATTAGAATTAAGTGCGATATCCTTTTTTACTATTACTGGAAGAATTTAATCGATTCCTGCTGAATATTTACAACTCAACTGATTAACAATGTTTAATATTTCTGTTGAATCGGTTGGTCTATTATTACCAACCTTAATTATTTTACTTTCTACATGTAAAGGCGTAACCTTACTGTAGTAATGGAATCAACTCATAAAATGGAATCGACAAACGACTTACGTCTTGAATTTATCCATTTGTATGAATCTCCCCTGCGCTGTGAAATCCAAAACATAAAAACCAGAAAAACTGCAACAGCTTGTTTGATGCTTGGCAAATCATTGTCAAAGAAATGAGTATAGAAATAACTGTAGGCGCATTAAAAAAAATTGCCCATGGCTACTCATACAACTTTGACCAAAAAAGTTAGAGATTCCTATACTTCTGGATCTAGAGCAAAGGATATACAGAGTGTTTCTAAAAGGTGTGTACTTGGGTTTACCGGAGATTCTCTGGCTCAAAATCGACCGTTTGATACCAATTTACTTATAACCAAAAGTTCACCATAAAGCGTTAGAGGGCGTCAAACTTTCCAAAAAAATATTGTATATTAGAAATAATTCGGAAACGGTTTGACGGATTTTGTTCCGCTTTCGTAAGCTGGTTGTCTGCTTATGAAGACGTTTTCCTGTGTAATGTGGACAAATTTTTGATGCCAGAAAAAGTCAAATACTGTCAAATAAATGATAATATTTTAACAACCTCCAACGGTACGAAACCAAAATAATTCTGACAAATAAATCGAATAATTTTTAAAAATTTTTCTCTCTTGTTAAATTGCGCTAAAGTTATGAGTTTGATCAGAAAAAACTTAAGTCATATCCTTCCAAGGCGCATGCATACGCTTAAAAATTCAAGTAGACTGCTTTTGTTTTAAAGGAAATCCACCAAAAAGAAATCCAGCCAAGTGGAATCAAATGTTGCCAAACACTTGAAGCATACAAGTGATGTCTTGATGAACCTTTCCAGCAGATTCCAATCGAGGCAGTAAGATGCATTGCTCGATGCACCTGCACTGTATGAAAATCTTCTGGCAGCTAAATTTAGACGATTGTCGAGGAGAACGCAACTTATTATTCAAAATCCAATTGACAATATACTTTTTTAAGCTGAACGAAATGAAATCGATTTACCTTTTGCTGCACCTCGTTCTGCAACCAGTAATAGTATTTTATCCACTCCTACCGCTGTTTTTTTACCGGTTGATGACGGGTCAGTTACAACATTACATACTAATAATATGTTAATAAGCACAGATCAATAGTATTATGTACTTAACATAAAAATACAATTACTTTATTGTACTTTTTTTACCTTTATTTCATCCTTTAGTGCTTCAGGAAGGGCTTTGCAAACATCTGGAACAATAAGTAAAATGTGTGTCTTGAGACATCTCGTGTAAACATTGACATGTATAAATAGTATAAACTAAGAAAAATGCCAACAGTTAACTGTAACGGCATGTGTGTGTTAAGGTGCAAAGCCCTATCTAAGCGATAACGATATCTGGAACAATTTTGCTTATTGACTGATGCGATATATTAAATAGGTATCTAAAATTCGTAAAAGAATCACCAGTAGCAAATTTTTTTAGTCCGATTTTTATGAAACTTTGAACATAGGCCTTATTTATAATTCCGCGGACTGATTATATTTTGGGAGTGTTCACGTGACAATAATTGTAACAATATCTCCAACAATATCAATTTTACAAAAAAAAGTGAAAGAAAAAAGTTGTTGGAAATTATATTGCCTATAGCTTTTGTTTGAACCATTTTTTTCTAAAACGCAATTTTATTTTTGCCTTAGATTACAAAGACCTACTTCATACTCATATAAATTACTATTACATCTAATTACTATTATTTATTTTGTATTTTATCGTGGATTTAACCTACATTCTTTAGTAAGGTTTTTCCAGTTTTCAAAATAATAAAATAATAATTGTAATATTTAGTTTTTGTATTATTATTATTGATCAATTTTACTATTTAATTTAATTTGAAAATTAGAAACTAGAAAATAAAATTGTACTGTTACTTTAGATTATCTGAAAATAGAGGTTGATTTTAATAATTTTAACTGACATTTCAAAATATTAAAAACAATAATTAAAACAATAAAATTGATACATATATTTTAATGTAATAAATATAATATCACGCAATGAATTTATCAATGATTTATCGTGGTCAATTTAAATTCATTGATTATTTGCGGATATACTATATTCGCCAAAAATATGAAATTTTTAAATAAAGAAAAGAAGAGTCTGGTGCCTAAATAAAGTTTTTCGTTCTTTTTCAAAATTTTATATTTTACGATTGTTGCAGTTGGTGAAAAACCACAAAGAAGTTCTAGGTTTCAATACTATGGAATCCTATATTTTTTAGATTCTTAATGAAGGAAGCAAAAAAATGTAAATTACAGTTGTACGAAAAACGTCAAAATTACAGTGTTTAAACCTAACTGTAATCAACGGATGAAATTAACAAACTAAATAAATAAATGTTTTATAAACAAGTGCGTATGTGTTAGTCATTTAGTAACCATAATTACAATAGAAAAACGGGAAATAAATAGTTTCAAAATTTTCCAAAACCTTTCCATACTACCAATTTTTTTGAATTTTCACGTATGATAAAAAAACGCATACTTTACGTTTAAAAACAAACTTGAATGTATCAGACTCACCTTCTTACTTTGTCGTTTAGTAAGGTTCTGTAGGAGAACATTTTTGTCCACATTAATTTTACACAAAAACATATGGTAATTCGTAAGTTCAATTTCGAAATTTACACGAATCAATTACATTTCTAACGAATATATAGAAACCAAATTAAACAAACTTGACCAAAGTTACCGATAGACTAATATTTATATTCTTGATTTTTGGTAAGTCGATGACTAATTGAAATACGTTTAAACTTGTTGATAATGATTTACCTGCAGGGATGTTAAGGTCATCGCCTTAACTGCATAATGCAAATTGTTACCAAACCAATTCCAAAAAATGCATTGTTTTATAACCAAAACGTACATTTAATGTCACTATATTTTTCTTATATTGCTTTCAAAAATCAAAAATTGCGATAAATTTATTTTTGGATTGGTTCTCAAGATATGAACTTTTAAATTTTTTTGGTGCCATGATAGTTTTCTTCTTAAAAGTGAAATGTAGACAAAAACAATAAAAATGAACATCATTGAAGTCTCTGCATGACCATAAACTGAATATTCAATTTTTATTTGTCCCCAAAAATTTCAGTTTTTCATATAGGTACATGATTATATTATAGCCAAAATTTTAAATAGTTTAAATTTTCTTTTGTATATTAGTTGTATGTTTATTAAAAAGACATTTGCTAATTGTTTTGACATTATATAAGGTGTTCAAACAGTTAATCCATATCAAATTTCTGATTTTTTTAATTGAAGACTTTTTCCGCTTTCGTTTTCCTTTTTGACTCTTTGTAAGTAAATTGCTGACCTATTGCCTTAAACCACGACTTAGAGGACCAGGCATTTTTTTAGGGTGTTCTTCTTATAAACTGATCGTCTTATCGGACTTTCAATTTTACCGTTATTATTCCGCTGTCTTGGCCATTGTGTCATCTTTGACCTGTTTTCACTTGTACACTAAGTGGGGCTTTTATTGGATGATATAAACTTTGGCCGGAGCTAGTTAAATCCAGGTACAGCCGATATCAAGTCTATTTAATTTTTCTATCAATTCTAAATGTTTTCCAAATATCTGGAAATACAACAACAAATAGTTTTGGATGCATTACTTTCTACATACCATTCTGTATTTATTGAACAACAACATGATGAAATCCACAGAAACAAATTTCCTATTTTTTTTTATCGCCACTACCTAGACAACGCTTCACAAGTAGACTGCATATCATCGACATCTAAAATGCTTTTAAACAAAGTCAATCATAAGCTGCAGCTGTTTAAACTAGAATCTTATGGTGTAAACTTAAAAATTGCTAGCACTGTTAAAATCTTACTTAGAAAACATAACACAATCAGTAAAAATTAACAAACTATATCTGAACAAAAAACGCTATGTTTAGGGACTCCACAAGGTTCGCACCTGGGTCTCTATTATTCTTATTTTACATCAACGAAATTGGTAAAAATTTCAATTCAATTTTTTTGCGTATGACTTAAAAAACTAGCGTAACATTAGAGAAACTTTAGACAATGAATTATTACAGTCAGATTTCAATACAATAGCTAATTGGTGCCAACTTCATAATATTGACAAATACCAGATTCAAACATTTAGTAAAAAGGTGTCTGGTAATGAATGGACGATACTGCAGGGGTAGGCAAAATATAACGATTTATCGTAATTTATTTTAGAACAAATCTGGTCCGTTAAAAAATTTTTTATTTCAATTTAAAGCATAGACATCGTAATTCATATGGTATCTATGTCAAACTAGGAATCTGGCGGTTTTCCACGTTGCCAATTAAGAATCTGTTACCCATTAATGCGCTAAATCCTGAGGGCGCCACTATGGTTCTTTTTTCTTCTTTGGCGCGTCGAATATTTCTGCAAGCAAAAATTTAAAAAGGTCGCACTGTTTCGTGGGTAATTTATTTTGAATTTGTCTCTGTTCGTTTACGTAAGAATTTTAGTTGTTAAAATCAACGCTGACTTACAAAAAGCAGCATCTGTCATCTGGTGACTTAAGTTGTTTTTGGAATCTTGCATAAAATAAACAACACAGCTACACGACATAATAATATTTACAAGTTTATGAGAATTCCAATTAATTTAATTAAAATGGCAAAAATAAAAAAAGCCAAACCAATATGGTGAACAAAATCATCAAAGAGTTGTATTTTTAATATAAAATGAGGGGGTTTAAAAGAAAAATAAATTAATTTGGATTTATAATATTCTGATTAATAATTTTGAATAAATTAAAATTAAAATATTCCACTTTCATGGACAATTTTGCTTAAATGGAAATATATATTTTTAATTTTCCATTCGGGATCTGCGTGAAAAACTATGGGAATTTTATCGATTTTTAAATATTTTCTTTAAATCAGTATCGGACTTTATATAATTTAGGTTTTTTAGGTTATTATTTAAATATCAAACACAAGTTTTATTTGTTCTAAAGGCGGTAACGTAACGACCTTAACTGTCGATGGATTAAGAGTTGACCTCGGTTATTACTTAGAATGATCAAAACTGATTTTGATTAAATCTACATATTAAAGGCAATATCAAAAACATCTAGGAATTCTTTATTGGATATGGTTGCAGTATGCCACCAGATGAACCTTAAAATGATCTTTGATCATAAATACAAGGTTCGGTTTCCCACTAGAGAAGACTGGACTGCAGGCACGGATTGCGTGCCGGGATCTTTCCAAAAATGGTTCACAGACGAATCCAATATGGGAAATAATATGGGGGCAAGAGTGGTGAAACCGAGGTTTAAAAGACACAAATCCTTAAGTGCTGACGCCATTATAATTTAAGCAGAAGTACACGTCATCTACATGGTGGCAAAACATTTCCCTCACAAAAAACCGATGCAAACAGCATACATGCATCATGTCGGACAGTCAAGCGGCATTAAAACACTACAAAGTAACAGCTTGAGATCACACATTCTGCACGAGTGCCATCAGGCGATAAATCAACTGGCAGACAAGAACAAAGTTGAACTTCTCTGGGTACCAGGGCATGAGTACATAAGAGGCAATAAGGAAGCAGATCAACAAGCAAAGCTAGAGACTGCAGAATTTTTATAGAGCATCTCCTATGTACGGCTTTAGCCAGAGGGATTGCCAGGGGGTTTCCAACTGGACCAGCAAACAATTCAACAAAACTTGGAGTAATTTTTCAGGTCTCAAACATTCTAAGAAGTTCCTTAGTCAAAAGAGGGGGAAGGAAGAGTTAAACCTACGCAGAAGAGAGTTAAAACTACTCTGTGGTATACTAACAGGACACATTCGTCTTTATAAGTACAACTAGAGGAGGGTACAAAAGATCTAATTTGGTCGCAGTGCAAGAGGTTCTTTTCACAACACTCACCTCATTCCTAATAAAAAAAAATATATGCGTAGTAACTGGAAGAAAACAAACGGACTACAGCATGTAATCCGCTATACTGTAGTACATACATCTCTTTCTAATTTCAGTTAACGTATAGTGTTTAAACAGAAAAAATATTAATGTTTTATCTAAAAAAATAAAAAAATATGATAAGTAATAATAATACTAGTGTTTATTTACAGGAAACTGTTATTTTACAATCAAAATAATGTAATACCAATTTCAAAAAAAGATTGAATTTTGTTTGAATTTGAATTGAATTTGAAATAGGTACTAGCACTTCTGATGCTGGAGTTTCTGTATCAAATTCCACAACACCTCCATAATCGGGGTAACCGCAATGTTTATCACTCTTCTCGTCTCACAAAATTTTCTCAGTATGACATGGTATTACAAATCAATGCACAATCCTTTAAATAAGATTTTTTTTACAGGTACAGGAACATGTTTTTACACTTCTTCTGCAGAAAATCAAATACTTCTTGTTAAATCTTAGTTAAATCTTGAAACCAATTCTGTAGTGTACGAGGACTTAGTATTCGAACATGTTTGTGCATCCTCCATAACAGGTTTATTCAATTTAATAAGCTTCTAAAATGTTAATTTATTGTAATAGTTTTTATATTACACTAGATAACAACAGAAAAACACCAAAAAATTTACTCGAACACGTGTTTCAATAGCTAAGCTATCATCATCAGCGATACCGGGTATCATTTACAAGACTAAACTTGTTAATAACATTTTCAATAATTGCTGAAAGTTATCAGCTCCTACTTCAACGCTTGTATTAATTCTTCTTAACATTGACTGACAAACTCTTTCGAATATACCTGGCGTCTGATTAATAATGGTACACGATTCAAATATCTTATTTCCTAGATCTTGTTCAAAGAATTCAAATCTGGTGATCTAGAAGGCCAGGTTTGTAGTCCTGCTCTTCCAATCCAAAGGTTAGGGTAATTCTCGCCCAGAAATTGACGCGCAACCACACTAAAGTGTTGAGGAACTCTGTTGTGAATCAACCAACATCCTGTTTTTGGTTTCTAAATCAACTTCAAACCCGTTTTTATCCAAAACGACTGCTTTTAGCGACAAATACTAAGAGTAGCTTTTGTATGTAAAATTGAATGGAATAGGTTTGCCTAGTCAATAATGTCATACAATGTGACACAAAAAAGTTATGGTTAATTAAATTTATTTATTTATTTATTTACATGCATGCTAATAATGATTACATTTTGCACAAGTCATAAAAGAGAAACTATCAAATGAATTTTTACAAGGAATTGCTTAAAAGTTAACAATAAATCACATGTACACTTACAGTTATGATACATAATTGTAATACAAAATTTCGTCGATAGAAAAAGGAGACACGTTTATCAAGATATCTCGGATTGTTTTTTTTAAATGGTTTTGGAGGTAAGTCCAAAATTGCCGTTGGTAGTAAATTGTACACTTTTATACCATAATAACTAATGCCAGTACAGGTTGTTGTGATTGTGAACCTCCTGATTGATAGTAAAATGATGTGAATTATTTTTTTATGTATTGTAGGTACTCTGCAATATGCATTGCAGGAAGAGTGAGAATTTTTAACGTTTTGAAAAGTGGAATGTGGTTTTCTGTATAACTCGCACAGCATATGGCTCGGATAACAGCTCTTTGTAAGAAAAAAGTCCTTTTAGCAGCGGCACTTTGACCCCAGATAATAATTGCGTCAAATCATTTTTAAGACTTAGTTTAGAGTTTTCAATTTTGACGTACAGATTTTGTAAATCTAAATCGGAGTTTAAAACCGTAGTATCGTCAGCAAATAATACCGACTTTGAATTGCAAATTATTTTGTCTAAATCATCTACGTAAATTAAAAATAGTAAAGGACCAAGCACTGAGCCTTGAATTACACCCATATCTATTTCAAGAAGATGTGAAGTTTGTCCGGAGATTTCGACGCATTGTTTTCTAGCAGAAAGATAAGAATTGAAAAAGGAAATGGTGTTTTTGGTAAAACCATAATGTTTTAATATCCTTAAAAGAACAGAGTGTGAGACTGTGTCAAAAGCCTTTGACAAGTCACACATTAGTGTATTCGCCGTTGTTAATACTTTCATAAATAAAATGAGTGAATTCGATGAGTCGATAGTCCTTTACGGAAGGCAAATTAAGATGGTAAATGAAAACTGTTCTTGCGTAGGTAATTATTTAGCCTTGTTTAAATGCCGATCTCAATAATTTTTCCAGAAATGGGTATTATTGAGATTGGTTTGTAATTGTTTATGCCATAATCGTTTTTATTATTTTGTAAAGATATTATTTTTGAAGTTTTGAGACAAGATGGAAAAATGTTTTCTTTAAACACTTATTTATGAGTTTAGTTAAAGGGTATACCAAGACCTCAGTTAGTCTCTTAATGATATTATTGGAAAGGCCAAAATAATCTGCAGTGTTACTGTTCTTCAGACTTTTAATAATGTTTCTGGTTTCAATGAATGAGAAATTGTTTAACTGAAAGGAATCCGCATAGGTTAGATCGGGTAGAATTTTTAAAGGATCTATATCGGTACTATGTAGGTCTGATATTGTTTCTGAAGCAATTTCGGCAAAGTAAGAATTGAATTCGTCGGAGTAAACATAGTATGCTTAAAATGTTTTTTTCGTTTTTTGTTTATAAGGGACCACATCGATTTAACTTTATTGGTACTATTATTTATAAATTCGGCCTTCGCGTTCAATTTAGTTTTGTTAATTTCATTATGATAGCGAATCCTTAAGTTACGAACGGATTCCTTGAGATTCAAGTTTGAAACATCTTTTGAAACTCTATCAGCACTTTTAATTCATTTTGCATATTTTTTAAATAAACATTGAACCATTTAATCGGTTTGGAATTATTCGTTTTCACTTGTTTGAGAGGCACATAGATATCTAATAATTTGACAATCGATGAAAATTACGAAGGATATTTCAACGCTGCTTGCGTTCAAAAAAGACCAATCAATATGAGAGAGAGCCAAGTAAAGATTGTACAAGCACGATTTCTCGAGTGGACACACTAATATGAGTGCAGCTGCGTTGTTCGCAGTTATTTGTGGAAATATTGTGGACAGGGATTGTGCAAGATGGTCTGGTTTCTGGTTTCGGAAATAGTGGTATTAAAACCGCATGAACTATAAAGATCTTTGAATTCTAAGTCGTTTGAGTTAATGTTACAATCACCCGTGATGATAGCGTCGGCAGAGTTACAAAAATTTAATAGCTTAAAAATATTTGACATGACAGTAAGAAATGTAGCAAAGTCACCTGAAGGTGGATAAACACAAACGGTAAAGAGTTTTGTCTCAGAATTTTGGCATGCTGAGATTTCGCATATACTTTCAATAGATAACTTATTTAAGGAACTAAAGCATTTGAATGTCGATTGTTCTTTTGTTAGAATCAAAGTAAGCCTTTTTGCGACAATAAAATGAATAAACCGCGTAATTTTTTAATTCAAAACTACAAATTTAATTCAATTTTAGCCAGTGTTCGGTTAAAGAAATCGCATAAAAGGAATATTTATTATTTTGAATAAAAGCTTCAAACAGTACGCTTTCGTTACGAATAGATCTTATATTAAGGAGAAGTATACTAAAGTTGTTGCTGGTTAGGTTGGTTGCGTTATCTTTTCTAGATGACGAAAAATAGTATATTATACACCAAGGTTGTGAAGTCTGTCATTATTGTCTTAGCACCAGTTCATTTCGCGAGGGGCGGTAGCCCCGAGCGAAATAAGGTGCGTAGGCAATAATGGACTTCACAACCATGGTGTATATACTATTTTTTCTACTACTAGCCAAATTTAAGCAAAAATAAAAATAAACATTTTTCTTGTAAAAATCAAGTAGCACAGGAATGCAAATAAATCAAAAAGCATTAAAAGCTACATACGTTGATAAACCAACTGCAACTGATTCACTAAACACTTGTGTGACATATTTCACCTTCATTTTCTGAAAATTATTCGGAGTAATATGTAAATTAGTTGATTTAGGAGCCAATCGCAGCGGTTTAGATTTGTCTGACATGTAGAAATTTTAATGTCTTTCCAAGATGCTTTTTGTTATTAAAGATTATATCGTATTTAATCAAGTTATTTTGCACCGACTTCAATAAATAGGAGACATCGAAGAAATAATAGATTTTCTTATCGTTTACGAGAAGGTTTGGTTTTTCAGGTGATACATCTATTCTTTTAATTAGGTTTAGAAAATTTTACTACTGCCCTAACATTGGCACCGCATTGTAGTTGTAGCTTTTCTATGCAGTCTAATACTATCGACTTCAATTTGTCACCTTTACATATCGTATTTGTAAAGATGTAGCACAAGGGTTGTTTAACTTTTATATATAACTCTAACCATGATCACGTAGCAGTTTGAGCTGGCAAAAATTTAAAACCTACTTTAAAATTAACATTTTGGGGCTCGTAAAATATAATTTTAGTGAAAATTGTTTGTATTCCTCTGTATATCTCCTGCTTCTTAGTGGTTTATTTTTAAGTCCACTTGGGCTGTCACAATTTGTGCTCTGCTTTCGGGAAGTAATCGTTGGGAGATGTTAACTTCAATTGAAGTGCTTTCTTTTCACGTTGCAATTTAAGAATGTTCCTCCGTAATTTTCTTTACCTAAGAGTATTTGAGCTGCAAGCTTGAGTAGTTTTGGTATAGCTAGAGATGTTAACGGGCATTTATTGCTTCGCCAATATACCTTGCATCATTTGAATATTGGGTTTCAGAAATTGACACTTGTAATTCATTTAGGAATGGCAAGTGTTCACCACATACTCGTTAAGTTTTTAGAGTCGACATTTTTATGCAACAGATCGGACCTTCCAGATTCTGTTAACCATTCAAAATACCTACAACAAAATGTTTGTAATTTACTTAAAATTCTTGATGTAACTTAACTCGCCTGGTTAAATCTCCTTTGGGAAACCTGAAAAAACTGATTCTACCATCATATTTAATAAATAAATAAATTCAGGTTATGTATTTGCGGTTATGGGATGGGGCGCGAATTTTAAACTAATGGCATTTTTTATTCAAATAATTTTATCGTGTTAGGTAATTTTAAGCAGCAAATAAGTTAAAGATAATCACCTGGATATACAAAATTATGTTTCACTCGTTTTTGTTAAACAACTATTCTTAGATTCTCAAAAATTTGAAATTGTCCATTATTAACCTAGGTCAACAATAGAAAAAATTATTAACCACTAATAGAGAAATTCAACTTCTCAGTTGGCTAGGAGACGCAATAATTGTCCACTTCACAGCTAGTAGTAGAAAAAAGTATTTATACATGTGTATTTAGGCCATAGATTGGGATTTTTGAGATCTTCACTTTTTTTCAAGTCGAACTTTCACTTTTAACGAAGAATACTCTTCGGGGTATTTAGCATTTAGCTTTGATTGAGGAACAACAGTGCATGTGGCGCCCTTTAACACTAAACAGAAAACTAAGTTAATATTTAAGTTTCTCGTTATTAATATAGCCAGTAACCCAAATTTTGTCTAACTGCCATGTTACTTAACAAAAATATACCCAAGAGCCAAATAAAACAGTTTTTTTAGACGTCCTATTTCTCAGAAACCAAGCTGTTGCGGGCCCATGTTTATATTAACTTTTTATCTTAAAAGTCAAAGGTTGACCCTTTAACATCCTGCAGAATTCGACAGATTTTGAGTTTTGAACATTTTTTTAGGAAAACGCCCCTTTAAAAACTTCACCCCCGATCACATGAATATTTTAAATGTTTTAAAAAAGTAACTGTAATAACTAAAATACCAACCAACACCGTTCACCCCCGATCACATGAAATGACACCCATTTGAGCTTCTAATTTAATTAATGCTTCTCACATACTACGACGTTAATTTAATTAATAACTTTTTAAGAGGGCGTTTTCTAAAAAAATCTAATAAAAAGTAACGACCCCCAAAAAAAGTGTCTTGAGCCCTTTTATTTATTCTAATAAGTTGATGAATTGTATAAAAGAAGTTTATAAAAAATTAGTTTTAATTTAAAAGAACGATTTTTTAATAATATTCCAAGAATGTAAAGTATTTAGGTCTAACCTTATTTAAAGTAAATTAATTAACAGACAAAAATCCTAGATAAGAAGTACGTATTACAATTGCAATTTATGCACGTTGTTGTTACAAATACCATTAAAATTTATGTTTGATTAGAGGAGATAACTATATTACATTCACGCTTCGAATGCCTTTGGTGTTACCTTATAATGTACCTTGACAAATTACACGCTAGTTGTTGCTAATTTGTCGGTACATTGCCATATCCTTTACCTCGAGCTTTATTTTCAAAGCGCTCATTCGACGACAATGCATCGTTACAAAACTAACGGATCAATAGTGGTAATAATCGAATGGTCTAATGGTAAGAACAAACATACATACAAAATAATGTTATCATGCCAAGAAGCTATTTATAGGGCAATATATTGGTAGTATGTTTGTTCAGCTATGTTGTATTCCATCACGAATAGTCATTAATCAAACATATTCAGTAGTTTCTATTAAGTATTTGCCGATATTTTGTATGGATGATAAATACAATGAAATGTTGTGCGTGTACAATGGAACATCAAATAAGACATTTTCAAAAAAAATGACAGACATATAATAACTTTAAATTACATAGTAAAATTGTCCAAGTCTAAAACACGAAACTGTTTTATAAATATATTTTTCTATCAGTCGTTTCTTAGATTATTTAATACCCTAATAGGAGGACCACTTACTTGTCACGCAACTACTTCCCAAACCTCAAATTGTTTTTTTTACAAATTAACCAACACGTATCATTAATTTATATTAATTGGATAATTAAACAATAGATACACCGGTAAAATTTATTTGATACAAATGCCTTCAATTATTCGTTAAATAAATTACCGCATACTTAAAATTGCTTCGATTTAAGCACATGACAATGTAAAGATTTCGTAACGATATCGGTTGTAAAATATGTTAACAAATTATGGGTTCGTAATTTTTAGAGATCGAACGATTACGTTTTTATTTTGTAACAGCAGGAAGTGATCTTCAAATACGATACGTAATAATTATGAGTTTGTACCAGAAGACTAATTGGTTGGTGTCCAATTAACGATTAAATACTTGTGAATATTATTTCACTTTCTTAAACCGCGATCTAATTAATTCTTTCCTAATTTTTTTTAACATTTAATAAAGCAATAAAGAATTTAGGAGAATCAACACTAACTAAAATTCGTTTCTACACCATAATCTTTAGATTTTATTGCCTTAGTCCGATTAATCATTGACATTCTTCCTTGTTAAAAATTAACAAAAGCAAATGCACGGGAAATATCGTTAAAAAGCAATTTTTAAACTTGCTTCTAAAAGTAAACACACAAAATAAATAGTAAATTTGTATGACAAATTTTATTTTGTTTGCCGTTTACCAATTAGTTACCGACTGTGAAGAGCATGTTTCCCTAGAAAATAAGTTTGAGAATATTACCAACTAGATAGCAAAATGATTATTTCTGAAAATTTTTATAATCTAATAGTACAAAAATAAATTCTCAGAAGGTGAAAAGTCTCTCGAAAGCAAATAAATACTGTTTATATTCAGTGAAAATAGAATGGATTCCTAAAATTTTAACCTCCTACGCCAATTTGTTTTGTATAATTGTATAACATACAATTTTGCAATACTTTAAATAGTAAAACAAATAAATGTTGCGACGTCTACGAAATCGCAGTTGAATAAATTCCAGGATGACTGAGTTATTTAATTTTTTTGAAACGTCAATTTTTCCGGAAAAAGTAAAATAATGCGAAAACTTTCCATTTTAAACACTATGTATAATGCATAAAATCACATTAGAATTTCTCAAGGAATCCAAATTGTAATAAAAAATGGGGAGTTCTGTTAAAAAAACATAACTTTGGTATGTCGCACTTTTATGGAACACCCTGAATAAATGAAAATAATTTTAAAATGTACAGCTCATTGATTTGCACAACCTTCGATAAGAAAGTTTTTTCTAATCTCTATATTTTCCAAGATATCCACCATCTTCGCACTAATGAGCACGGTTTTCAGAACCAAGTAAACATATGAATTAAAACAAGATACATTTTTCTTTCAATTTTAATTATTGAGCACACCGCAGAATAGTGTGCCCTGAAATACAAGCTAAATAAAATCTGCTTTAATTTGTGGCTGAGCCACAAGAAAACAGCTGTCCTTGTGCTTCTGACCGGTCTGACCTCAGTGACTAGACCAAAAAATATTTCAAGATATTGGCCAAAGGAAATAACAAAAAAACATACTATTCATCTAGAAGTTTCTGTGAATATCCTTCTTGCCGGAAAAATCTCTTATTTATTCACGCCTTCACAGGTTGTGATAGAACTTCGGTGTTTTTTCAGAAAGATCTTTTGAGACAAACAATGAAAATAGAAAGT
The DNA here is from genome assembly GCA_030710515.1 of Abscondita cerata. Classification (NCBI taxonomy): domain Eukaryota; kingdom Metazoa; phylum Arthropoda; class Insecta; order Coleoptera; family Lampyridae; genus Abscondita; species Abscondita cerata. Next base: position 116,912 of record JALBCR010000022.1, read on the forward strand.
TTTTGGTAAAAGAGGCTGTCGAAGTTTTTTAAAAAACCAAATCGAACTCAACAAGAAATTTTTGAAACATCATGCAGTCAACTTAACCACTTTGCCACCAACATTTGATGCAGCGAGACAGAGTATATTTTCATGTTCAACAGTGGTTATCGAATAATTCCTTCACTCCCGAATATTAGAGGTGGTCCGGCAAAGACGTTCTTGTACCAACTAATATGATGCAGCTGCCTGTTCCAGAGACACTCTTGAAAATGATTTTTTGTCAATCCACAAAAGGGTGTGTTGGCAAAGCTTGCTTGTGTCACAAAAGTGGTTTAGCATGCACTGCTCTGCGTAAATCTTGCAACTCTGATTCCTGTGTGCTTATTAATGACGATTCTGATAAAAATGATGATCCTGATGAAAACTCGATTGATAACCCGGAGAATGTTAAGATAGATAAAGAAGATATTTAAATTCTTCCTAATACTTTTATATTAAAATATACCATACACCTCATTTATATTTTTAATTTTCTGTTTTTCCAAAGTTTGATTGTTATACAACTTCTTCTCACCTTGACGATGGCGTTTTAAAAGGGAACTATGATTATCCACAAAAAATAAATACCTAACCTAACATAATCTCATGTACCGCATTTCAAGAATTCTAGAATTATTTCATCTAATTCTTTTCACAGTACCATTTATAGTAGAGAGCCATGTGACTGAAAATGTGTATTCTGTAGGGTTTTAAAGACTAAAAGCTAAAACCTGGTTAAATCGATAGCTTAAAAGTAAACTTCCAAAATAGGTTGTCCAAAAATTGTCTTGTGCAAAAGAGCGCTATTCCAAATTTTTGAGTTATGTAGTGCATTAAATAGCTGAAGCTAAGATATTTCTTTGATCAAAATTTTATAATGTTCTCTGTGGCCGTTTGGTCGTAAAAAAATGAACTATTTCCATAAAAACATTGTTTTTTATGGTAAATGCAAATTTTAATTTAATTCACTTCATTACTCGTAAACTAAGGATCAAATAAAAAAAAGTATCCTTTACCAATTAAAGAGTGAGGTTTTTTGATACCGACAGTGTTTTAAAAATATTTTTAGTAAAATAATAACCGCGTTATGACAAAAAAACTAACGCGGGTACAAAATCTTCAAGTGATTCGAGATGTGAATGTCGATTATCTTCGGCACCGGACTATACCCCGCGATCGAGCGTTATCCTAATGCTGAGCTTTCTGTGTAGGTTTTTATTTATTATACGTCTTTTTTTACTTTCTGGCAATGAGAAAGTATTGTAATAAAATATTTTTAAAACCCTATTGGAATCAAAAAGCCTCGCTCTTTAATTTCTAAGCATACCTTATTTTTATTTGATCCTTAGTTTACAAGTAATGGAGTCAGAAACATAAAAACACGGCAAATTAATTAAATCCTCGTGGGCGTCAAACAAAGATACAGGCGTTTAAAATTTGCATTTCTCATAAGAAGCAATGCTTTTATGGAAACAGTTTTTTTTTACGACCGAACGACTACAGGGAATATCATCAAATTTTTACCAAAGAAATATCTCAGCTTCAGCTATTTAATACACTACATATCTAAATAATTTTGAATATCGCTCTTTTGAACAATTTTTGAACAACTTTTTTTGGAAGTTTACTTCTTTAAAAGCTGTCTTCTTGGCCAGATTTTAGCTTTTAGTCTTTAAATGCCAACATAATTCATTTTTAAGGCACTTTCGGGCGCGTGAGAATTCTACTATTTTTCCGTAGTTCCAACATTTTACAAGAAAATCCCAAAAAACTAATTTTGAATATTAAAATCAAATTTTTTTTCAGTTTGGTTGCCGATTTCTTGGTACACCATTTTTTTGTTATTCTACTTGGTATCAAGAAGCTATATGTCAAATTTCATGCTGTTACTACTGATTCTTGGCTTTGGGGTAAAATTTGACTCTGCATACTAGACTAAAAGTCATATTTAGAAAAACAGTATGTTTTTGATAATTTTTGATTTTTATACTAAATGTAGTAAATTTGATTTTCTTTTCCTGCTGGCATATTATTTTAATTTTGTGTCAGTATACAAAAAGGTTACGAAAAAAACAAAGTTTGTGAATCCTTGGTTACATTGTACAAGGTGATTAATTTTGGCTGGCAGTCGGTCATATCTCAGAAACCGTATTTCCTAGAATTTGGGAAAAAAATTCTTATAAGAAAATCGACTCTAAAAGAACAAATATAAATGTTTTTAAGTCCATTGCTTATCGCTAGGTGGCGCAATCTGTCACTTACAAAATATATTTGAAGTTTTTACAAAACATTTCCCAATTTAGGTTGGTAAAAAAATATGAACTTTAGAAAGTACTGTCCTTATTTTACAACTTTTGTTAAATTCATTTTTCTATTCTGTGGCGGGGGAAGTGTTCTTTCCTTGACATAAAAAAGTCAGCAATATTTATATGTCCGAACCGATTTTTAAAAGCGTAGACTCTAATGCAAAGAGCTCTATTTATGACACTAACTAGCTTACAGAAAGGCAAATAAGATGATTTATTAATTTGTTAAAACTGCGAACTGATATCTGTTATCATTTTAAGATATTGGCATTTTTGATAAGTGTTGATGATTGTTGGTTCACCCAGTAAGTTGTAAGAAAATTTATGTTTCTAAAATTATTATTTAAATAATATAACGGTTTGTACAAGTTAATAAGTCATCTTAATTGCCTTTTTGTAAGCTGGATAAAGTTATAGCATTTTATTTGGTATTTCTTGGAAAAAATCATGAATAGACCTAGGTGATACATAACACCCTCTAGTTGCCGAATGAAAAATTAAAAATGTTGTTATTTGTTTCTGGATTCTACATTTAGCGCTTTTTGCATTAGAGTCTACATTTTTGAAAATCGGTTCCGGCATTTATTTATTTATTTATTCGTATGGTACATTTTCATTATTGTATTAAGACGTAACTGTTATGTATGGTTTCCCAGATCAATATAAACCTATATAGTGTGGTGACGAAGCCGTGTACAAATGTGTTTTGAGGTTTAGAAAAACCACTAAAACCTAAACATGCAAACCTTAGTATTTATATGTAACAATATTAATTAAGGATGTAAACATTATAGAAGGTAAATAAGAACATAAAATATAACTGCACAGCCATTGCTTATATAGGCCGGTCCAAGCGCCAGTCACGACAATAACATATGAAAGTTACAGTCTTTTCTACGTCAACCAAAGGACACTTCAGGAAAATGACTAACAAAAATTTTAGAATAAGGACAGTATTTTCTAAAGTCGATGTTTTTTACCAACCTAAATTGGGGAAAGTTTTGCAAAAAAAATTAATTATGTTTTGTAAATGATATATTGCGCCAGCTAACGAAAAACAATGAATTCAAAAACATTTTTATTGATTCTTTTTAGGAGCGATTTTCTTATAAGAATTTTTTCCCCAAATTCTAGGACATTAACGGTTTCCGGGATACGACCTGTTGAAATCCTTAATAAATTACCCTGTATAAACACTTTTAGTTGTTTATTAATTCTTTATAAAAAGGCCTCAAATGGGAAACAATTTACAAACAAATCAAAATTAAACAGTTTCACCGATACATAAATTTCTAAGAGGTTCCCTCAATCTTCAGTTATTGATCCTTGTTTATGATTCATCTTTTGCGTATGTACTTTAGATTTGGGATAAACCGATAAACCCAGACCTCCTATAGCGTTAGTATTCATTTATTCATGTGTAAAGACATGATACATCTGTTTTTGTTTTGCTTGCACAATTGTCACTTAAAATACAATATTTAAATTCATCTGAGTTTGAAAGGTATTTGTACAAATTTTGTAAATAGATCCGCGCTTAGGAACTTTCTTTTCAAACACAGTTAAATTTAAGACATTCAATTTAGAACCATAATAAAATACTGAGGCATTGGGTTTTTTGCTCTTGGTTGGCATTTGTACACGGAAGACAAAGCTTTCATGCATCTTTCTTCGGAATAAAAACTGCTATGTGGAACTCTCCATAGAAAATTATATAGTAGATTAAGTAGTGTGGGTAAGGTTTATTACCTTCTTCCGTGCATTAATAGGATGGTTTTATCACCTTCAATTTGGATCTAGCTTATCTGCAATGATTCCTTCTCAAAATGATTCCTCATGTGGATATAACTAATTGTTTGCAGATTGTATAAAACTGATGTAGTAGCTCTTAACACATGAAATTAAATTATTTTTCTCATTTCATTCGACTTACTACTTAACTTCTCAGCCAAGTTTTTAGATTATTCTACAGTTTTTTTATTTTATCTTCAGAGGATTATGTATAGAAAAACACTATCAAGTTTTGCATATTTCTTTTGAAAACGTAGTTATAAAAGATTGCAGAGATCAAAAGTAGCTACATCTTAGATCTTACATAATAAAAGACATTTATTATGTTAAATAAGTTACAAATTAATAAAAATTAAATAAATACAAAGTGATAACAATTTGAAAGGCATTAAAATTAAATGAAACAAAATTTCCTCCAAAGTATTCCCTTTCCCTAAAATGAAAGCAGCATTCCTCTCTGGATTGCCAAGCTAATGCTTTGTTTAATATAGCTGCCAGCCTGAGGAATACCAGATTGATTTATAACCATTTGCGATATGGAGGAAAAAAGATTTTTTGCGTTAACACTCCAAGAGCCCAAAGTATCAACAGCGATTGCACAAAAAAATAACCATTTTAAATTGTTTTTTATTTGTTGTGTTTGGCAGATTGTGCTAAATTAGAAGCAGAACAGGCGAGAAGAGAGGTTAAGTATGAAGCAGCTATCATATCGACGCATGTGACATCCCGCACTAAAGCTTTCTCTTTACTCCAAAGAATCAGTCAAACCATTAGCACTTTACCGTCATCACGTAATAATCTCGATGGTTCCAAAATACAAGGGACTTCAGCTGAAGCCAAAGCTCGCTTTAAAATATCATTAATGTTGTTGTGTCGAAAAAATCTACTATAATTTTTTATTACAAGATATACCATAATGACCAAAAGATTTGGTGAGTTTTTGTTACCGAAAGTTGACTACCTGAAGTTTTGTTACCGAAAATTTGCTACAGAAGGTTTGTTACGGAAGAAGTTTTGTTACATAAGAAGTTTTGTTACCGAAAGTTTGCTATAGAAGGTTTGTTACATAAAGTTTGTTATATAAAGTTTTTTTTTAAAGAAAGAAACTGTACTAACTGTAACCTACCAACCAACACCGTTTACCACCAATCACATGAAAACAACTTAAATTGATTAAAAAATAAAATATTTTTGCGATTTTAAATAATATTTACAAACTATATTACACATATGTCAACAGTTTAAGATCTCACTAAACAAAAAGCTAATTTTCGCAGATGTTCTGCAGCAGAGTGATTCTCGTTTCCGTACTCAGTCACGACGAGTTTCAATTTTTCAGCACTTTTGATATCGCACTTGGGGTGGCTCAATGTTCCCGTTCAAAAACTGCTGGATCTTGGTTTCTACAAGGGCTTGCTGACTTTTTAATCCGTTGATTAGTTTATATATTGTAGGGTGAGCTACATCAAGTAGAGATGACAATGCTCGATTGAAACCCTCGCAATTATTGTTCGTTTTTGGCAAATGTCTTTGTTCATTTTTATACTGACGCTATAGTAAACATAAAAATCATATGTAAAAAAAACTTCTTCCGTAACAAACCTTCTATAACAAACTTTCGGTAACAAAACTTCTTATGTAACAAAACTTCTTACGTAACAAACCTTCTGTAACACGGTTTCGGTAACAAAACTTCAGGTAGCCAACTTTCGGTAACAAAATTTCCCATTTCCTGACCAAAAGTATCAACTTTGTGGAACCACAATGACAAGTGTGTGGTTGGCAAATATTAGTTTCAATTCTTAAGGATGTGACAATTGGAAGAGTTTGTTTATCTAACAATGTTTCTAATTGAGGAGACGGGAGCGCTTTTAACCAAGCACCTGATTCTGGTTGCGCACTGACAAGTAAAATAGCTTTATGTTGAGTGTCATATAGTGATAACAAAGAATTAAATATAGTCTTGACACATAGAGTATCCCAACTACGTTGTAAACAAGGCTTGTCAGGTAAAGGTTTGTTAACCTCAACTAAGTACATACTCTCAAAGTTATTTGAAAAAATTGATTCAATGAGATTAGCACAAGCGTGCGTAGAGATAAGAAAAGATAAAATGACAATATCACGGACACAGCGGATCCCTAAACCACCAAATGAAACAGGTAGTGATGCATTTATCCAATACGAAGGAGGAAATTTAATGTTCAAAATGTCTATTAAGGAATTACTAATTTTATCATCAAAAACTTTACAAACATCTTTGAATTTCCAGAAAGGACAACAACGCAAAAAAACAATTAAGTTTGGGAATCAAAAAACAATGACGCTACAAAAAAATGGTCATATGTGGATTAATGCTTGGGATATTACCTGACAATTTGCTAATCATTCGGAAAACATTTGTGGAAAAGCATCTTCAGTTAAAGTAGCACGAAGAAGGAATAAATTACTATTATCAAGAAGACGAATATCAGGAATCAATGTCTCAAAAGAAAAAACAATATTTAATTGATATAATTTGTTAAATTTTTTTACAAAAATACAACTCGCATTTTGAAAAATTGAGCGTTAAACCTAAAGATTTAAACTCATCTAAAATAGTTTGTGAATCTTGCAATACACTCACTACAGAACCTCCAATTGTGCCATCATCCAAATACCAAACATTGAGATGTGAAGAAAGTTTGTTAATAATAGGATGAATTGCAAGACTAAAAGGGCAGGACCAAGGGGATCACCTTGCTGTACACCAACACAAGATTGAATAAGTTTACTATTATATAAAAGATTCGAAGGTTGAGCATAACACTGCTAAAGATATGTGGTGAGTTCTGGAATTTGATTTTTAACATAAGTTAAAAAAAATATCACGTTCAATTGAATTAAAAGCATTTTTACATCTAATTTTAACTAAAACCGAATTATCTCTAGAAATAAATTTTATTTATTGAGAAAATAAGAACTTTATTTTAAAAAATAATTAATAATCGGAAGTTTTTCATGATACGGATGTTTAAAAATAATCGGCACAATTACAAATGAATTTAACCTACACAATGCCTATAATTCACCGGGAATTAAAGTTTTTTAAACATCACCGTTTTATTCATTACCGTGGTCCCCTTAAATTGTTACTGAAAAAATAAGTTTTAATTTGAAAAAAATTAAATTTGATTCCTTTCATCTATAAAAAGTTTTATTTTTTGAATAGTTTACTCTCTTCTTGAAGAAAAGACATTGTTTTAGTAATAATTGACATTTTGAAACGATTTGTTAATATAAAAAAAAACAAAAAATGTGATTTATTTCTAAAGCATGATACTTGTAGAAAAATTCTTCCTAAGTCGAATACTTTCAGCAATTAATACTTCACACTAAATGTTATCTCAAAATTTATTCGCTCGTAAAAAACGCTCGATCTCGTAAATTAAGTACGAAATGACTAATATTTGTGTATAAATTTCTAACTCGACTCTTAATTTAACTGCTATGCACATTTTTTTTCCATGGAATCAAGCGTAACTTGGTTATATCGAATTCTACAATGATTATAAATGCATCAACAACTACACATTTTAACATACATAAATTTTCAGGTGACAAACAACTAGGATTATTAGAAGCACGAAGATTAAAATCGAAAAAATTTCCGTCGGTGTTCTTCGCATACAAAAGTTTGCCTGTCAAGAATTCTTTCGATAGAGGTTAGTTTGACATTTTTATGTGTTACAACTACTTTTAAAATATCAACTTAGTACTTATATATTACCGACTTTAACAACATTTTTTAATGACGATAATTAATTACAGACACTTTTATAGTGGCAATTTGAATTTATGTAGGTTGACCGTTGTCAGTTTTCTCTCTCCTTTCACTGAAACGTATCTAATCTTCAGCAAGAACACCTGCCACCTGGTGGAGGAAATTATTTTAGATCAGCGGATAATTTTAAAACTTTTGTTAATTCATGCTTGAATGACAATAAAACGAGTGGACATTAAATTTGATACCAAATATGTAACGGAAAAGATTGCGTTATTTCGATTATTAACTCACCTGTTTATTAATCATTGTTAACGATCAAATTCTTAATTACATATACAGGTTAACCCACAAAATTAGTTCGATTTATTTAATTAACACCCACTTTCAAATTCTCATAAAAGCATAATCAGTATGGGTAGGTTGCGATCAAAATTTCAACGACATGGAATATATTTCGAATTTTATTATCAAGGGGTGTTGATATTAAAATTGGCAGCGTGTAATGTTGGTGAAGGTGTGTTCGAGTCACGTCTTTGCGCCTGCCAATAGTCATAAACTTGCCCTTAAACGACGTCGATGTCCTGATAACGTTGCATTTTTCCACTAAAAGTTAATTTACTTGATAGTGTTTAAAGTCTCCCTTTCGTTCCAATTACACGTTCGAGAACTTTTTACACTTACTTTATGTTCTTTACTTACGTTTTACATTTTGCTTGATTAGCAAAAATTGTTTACTTAATTCATAATCGATTATCTAATTTTTTTATGTAAGATTCAAGATTTACAATGCAAAAGGCAAAAAATCTACTGAGTAATTGAAATTACAAATTGTTTGTGAACGTATTATACATTTGGATTAACTATGTTAAAGTAGGCTTATAAGAAAACAATCATTTCATTTCTACCAATAAACATTAAGTTAGAATGTTCACATTTGTGTGAACAAAAAGTAACTGATTTAAAATTGCACTCTACTAAAAACATGACTTGAAAAATTTATCAATTAATAATTTTAAACAATCTATTATTGTAAATTGTACTAACAGAAACTTTATAAAATATAAATTAACAATAGCTTCTCAAAACTAGAGAGAAGATTTCTTCATTCATATTCAATGGTTGCAATAATTTCTGGATAAAAAAACACAGTTAATTTAACATTTGCTTTTTGTTGAAGTAATAGGTTTTTATAAAAAAAGAACAATTATGTTGCTAAAATAGAACATATTTTTCATGTATTTTTAGAAACTCAATTTTATCAATAATGTAATATAATATTTTATATAATTGTTCAGATAATGTTGCCAAATAAAAATTTTGTTTTTTTTTTTTTATGTGTAGAAAAATTAATCAAAATTTTTATTGTTCTGTTTACGTTGAAAATCAAACAATAAAAGTTTGGGGCACTGTAAATAATAACAGAACCTTACATTTTAGAAATTGTACAAAAACAATTTTAATTTTGACTTTTTTACGTTAAAATAAAATTTTAAAAATAAAATTTTTTAACCTTATGAAAACATTTCAAAATCAAAAAAAAATTATAAAACATTTATCTTTATTTATAATCAAAATTCTACACATAAGCTTATATTATGTTTTTTGGGCCGCTGAATCCAAATTTTTAACTTTCCAACAAATATTCCCTTAGCAACCCCCCCCCCAAATTTTGAAAAAAAGAAAAAAAATATCGTTTTTTGGAATTTATTTATTTTGTATATTTTAGAAAAAAAATTGCCTGAAAATTCGAAAAGCAGACAAAATTTGCGACAAAGAATTATTTAAACATTTCGACGTAAGATAGACGTAGAGCGCGCTAACGTGATTTGAAGCATGCTCATTGGCGACTCAGGGTATTGTACGCCGAGTTACACACTTCGCATAACCTTTGCTCTCCCTTCACCCTTTTTACCATTTTTTTTAACTCTTTGCAACCCTCGTTTTTTATATCTTATTTTTAACATCTGAAAGTCCCCCCAACTTTTCTTACTTTTACTATTTTTAGGCAAGTTAAAAAGTAAGAACACATCTATATGTTTAAAAAGTATAGTTTATTACACCTACAGGAGATAAGCTTTAGAAGTTTTGATGGAGCGGGAGGTTTAAAGGTAGTGACAGGAGATAGTCCGTAGGTAGTTTTTTCCCAGCCCTATTTTTGTGGTTCCATGACATTTCCTTGCCAATTCAACGAGGCCCATGTTCTAAGACGCCCTAACGCCCTACGTCAAAATATCATATAATCTTTTTTGTCGCAAATTTTGTCTTCTTTCTGAATTTCAAGGCAGTGTTTTTCTAAAATACACAAAATAACAATTTTAAAAAAATTAATATTTGGTTTATTTTTTTCAAAATTTGAAAGGATTGCAGTGGGAATTTTGTTGGGAAGTTTGATTCAGCGACTCGAAAACATAAAACAAGCTGATATCCAGAATTACCATGATTTTTGCAAGCTAAAATTATGTATTTCCTGGGATATTATTCTTACAAATTCAATTTGACAATAATGCAAATCTAGATTTGCAATTCCGATAAATTTGCTTACAAGCGAATCATTGAAGTGTATTTCGCCGACATTAAAAGTTATGCTCTGTATCACAATAGTGAAATCCTCAATTTATAAAAACACAATTTTTTTTTAAAGTAGGCAAATGTTTTTTCAATTGTCTCAATAAGGCATTTTTAAGTAAATTCACAATCAGCTGATTGCGGACAACTTTTGTACGGTTTAAAATAGACATTCAGAAAATTTTGTGAAATAAGTGGCAAAAATTGTATTACAGGATAATTAATAGTCATTAGAACAAATAAAACTTAGTTGCATTGTTACAATTTTTTAGTAAAGTTCTAAATCAATAAATTTAGGTATCTACTTACTTAACACAAACTATAAATGTACATCTTCGTAAACCTCTAAAAACAAGAAAAACCACGAAGTTGTCACAATATCAGAGGTTTTAGTTGTCCGCAATCAGCTGTTCTGATGACGTAGTCGTGATGTACTTAGAAACGCCTAATTGCTGTTATTTGTATAAATTGCACTAAATAATTGTGCTGCATATCAAAACTCTTTTCTGAATTGATTCATAAATTATAAGAAAACAATTACAAATAAAAATTTTGTTGTTTTTAGTTTTTATATTTGTATTTTTCCAATCATCTAAGTCTCACAGAGATATTTCAAAATTAAAAAATTTATTGTTAATTTTGATCTATAGAAAGATTACAAATATATAAAAGTTTTCATTTAAAAAAAAATGTTTCGCTTCCTTTATGCTGCGGTCATATAATATCATTACTTTCTCATATACCTACTAATACTTTGTCTTCTGCAAGTTTATGTCTAAGTCTCATTCCTGGTACTAATTTCTTCACTTTCGGAAAATATAGTTTGCGTCTCTCTGTCTTGATCCAGGATTATCTGACCGTTTGCTTAATAAATATTACAATTTTCCATTGCTGCCAAGTGATGTTGAGATATGCTCTAAATAGGCTTGGTAAATACCCTTCTTGAATCCTTTGCAGATTTTACGCTGAGTTTTAAGAAATCTATGTTTGGTTGGGTGTTTTTATAAAGATAGGTAAATTTAAATTGGAGTCTATAAAGAAGGTAAACAACAAATCTAGTAAGACAAGACATAAAAAGATATGGCTGAAATAATAAAGATATTAAGAAAATGAATATACATGCAGAATTTAAGAAAGTTAAGGAGATGCTTGACAAACTTGATGGTACCTATTTATGGGACTGGATCAACTGCTGTTAAACTAGTGTTTGTAAAAAAATTAAAACACTCCGTTTCAGTTTCTTTGCGTTAAACTTTGTTATCTATTTAATTTTGTTTTAACTTCATCTGATCGTGGTTGTAATTTTATTTATTTATTTTGTAACTTTCTTGGCTTCGATCAGTGGACTGTTGGCCACGTCGTCGGTTTTGGGTTCATGACGTTTCAAGAGACATATTGCCTTTCTTCTTTGGAAGATCTGAAACTGCTCTAAAACTTGTTTATGATCTTGTAAAGAAGAGAGCGATATTTCTTCGAAACGTCAAGAATCAAAACCAACAGCCCAAAATGACCATACTATTTTTGAAGTTAGTGGCGCTGCCGCAGAAGTATACTCTCATTCCTGATTCTACCGAGTCATCCGTGTAGAAAAATTTCTGTTAATTGTAGATATGAATACGAATTAAAGAATGATAAAATTAAAGTTGAAAACAAACACAGGATTAATTATGGATAACATGATAAAGGAATCACATAAGAGACAAGTGGAGTATTCTCGATTTAAAAATGAAACAGAATATGAAAAAAAAATGAAAAGGCAAACAAATTCTACAATAACAGCTATTAGTAAACATAAGTGGAGTAGAAAGTTAATGAAATACATAAAAGATGGAAAGATGAAATTAATTGTAAATTAAGATGGGAATTATAAATAGAAATGAATTGAAGACATTTTTTATTTAAAATTATTTAAAATAAAATAAAATTTATAAAATAAATAATGTTTACAATTAAATTTGAATGAGTGGTTTGTGCGAATGTAACTTAACAACTAATTAAATAATTAGTAAAACATGTAAAAGCAGATTATTTTATAAAACGTATAATTTAAAAAAAAAGTAATTGGAAATAAAAGGTTTTAAGGTCGCATTCCATTACGTTATAAATAAAAAGAAAGAATTCTTCAACTGTGCAATCGACGACCTTCAAATACGTGTTTCGCCTTTATGTGAACCAAATCAATCGGGAATCTAATAAATTCACGTTGGAAAATTTTTAGGTTATACATCTCTCACTAATATTATATTTATAATTGTAAGTAACCATATTAATGTATCCAACATTCGTATTCAAAAAATTTAATTGATTGTACTAAATATCAGGAGGTATATTTAAACACCTTCAGACACGTATTTTGCCCTTTTCTGATAATCACCAGTGTTTGACTACATTTACAACCAACTTAAAGTAATAAAAACAACGAAAACTTAAGTTATGGTTAGTTTGACTACATACTTAAAGCAGGATTGAACTAGATAGCGTCGTAGTTAGTTACATACAAAACTAATTTAAAATAATCAACGCCCAGCTGCTGAGGTAAAATAAAGCACTCGCTGACACGTGTCCGAGAATTATCACACTCAAACCAATCAATGTATTTCCTGTTTTTGATTATTCTTTGTTTGTACAGAGATGATTATAAATTGATTTAGTGTCACATTTTTTTCAATATTAATAAAAAAAAGTGTTTATGTTCTAAAATCAATAACAATTAGACTAAATAGTTTGTAAAAAATTTTAACAAATTTGTTTATTCTATTTAAGATTAACACCTTATTCTTAGTCAGGGTAAGATTTTCTAATCTAAAAATAAATAAACTGCTTAATTACATAACATAGAACATGATATTCATCTTGACAAACTTATTTTTTGATGTCGTTTTAGGGAAAAATATTTTGAATTTTACATGTGAACTATACAAACAAAAAGCTTTAAAGGATTCAAAAAAACAATTTCTTTATTTTTGCTTTCGTTGTGATTCTGTTTCCCTCAATTCTATCAAAGAGTTACATAAGTCTATTTGTGAGTTGAATGAGAAATATGTGCAGTTTAACGCTCTAGAAAAATCACTTGCCGATTTGGGTTCCAAAATGAACAAAATAGAATCGAAACCATCTTCTTCTAGCACAATACATTCTTGTGAGGAAAGAATGTTTTACAAAATGAACGAACGTCTTACTAGAAGGAAGAATTTGATCTTGTTTGAGATTGCGGAATCAACTTTACCTAATAGTCAAGATATAGTTGACAATGATACTAAGACTCTTTCAGACTTGATAAGAATTGCTGCTCCTAAATTTAAAATATCCGTAAGATCTTTTTGCTTAGGAAAAAGTATAATTTCTGGGAAACAACGACCTCTCAAATTAATCTTTTTGAATGACTAAGATGCCTTAGAACTGTTGCACGAATTTAATGCTGTTAGAAGATCAGGCTTTATCTCAGTCTCTGCAAGTAATGATAAGACCAAACGCCAGCAAATGCAGTATGCTTCGGTAAAAGAGAAACTCAAGGAAAGATTAGCAGCTGGAGAATCCAATTTGATTATTCGCCACATAAATGGTTTTCTAAAAATTGTACAACGTAACAATCAACACTCAAAAAACATGTAAACTACGGGTCAAGTTCTTTAATTCATATAATTTATCAAGATGTTCGAGGATTAAATACAAAGTTAGATAAGTTAAGGAGCATTATACCAATATTAAACTGTGATGTTATTATAATTAATGAAACATGGTTTTCTCAAAATGTCAGTGATCAAGAATTAGGTTTTAATGGTTATTGTCTATATAGAGCAATGTTCTAACTAGTAATAAGTGCCACGGAGGTGGTGTCCTCATTGCCGTACGTAACAACTACTTGTTTTTATTAAATGTGATAGTTTAGAAGCATTATTAGTCTTATTTGAAGTGGAAACTATTAAGGATATTGTTGGAACTGCTTATATTTCGCCTAGTCAAAAATGTGATAGTTATCAACAACTCTGTGATGTGATTGAAGTAGCACTCCAACAATATCCTAATCGTGAATTTATCTTTTGTGGAGATTTAAATTTGCCAGATTGGAAAGACTCGAAAACCTCGCACCCATCACCATCAGCTTCACTGGGGTAATTTTTTATTTTTTTCATGAATACGCTAGCATTGATTTAGTATTTACAAATGGTAATGATTTGAAAGTAAGAGGTTCACATATTAATGTAGTTGTTGAGGACAAACATCATCCTGGTTTACTTGTTAACATAAAACAAGTTTCTGATAATGTGCTTAGTACTTTAAAATTTAATCACGTTGAATATAATTTTTCTAAAGGAGATTGTGGTTCCATGCAAAATTTCTTGTCCAATACTCAATGGGATAAATTATTTGAATTCACTGATATTGATGAGTGCGTGAATTATTTTAATTACATTTTATCATTTGATATTGAGCAATATCTTTCTGTTATCAAAACCAGCAATGTTCAATGGTTTAAAAAATGATCTTATTTCTACAATTAAACGAAATAAGAGGTTTTAAATGGTTATCTCCTTAGATTTGAATTTTTTTGTAGATATCCACAAAGTGGGCCTTTTTAGGAGAGAGGATCGGTTGCTTAATTAAAACCAGGGTTTTTCATTAAACCAGTTGGCCGAAACGTTGGTTTAATAAAAACCCTGGTTTTAATTGAGCAACCGATCCTCTCTCTAAAAACTTCGTGGATATCTACAAAAAAAGAAATAAGAGGTATCATAAGCTTTACAAACAAACCTGTAATACAGTGTTTTACCAAATATTTTCTACTCTCCGAGCTACATGTAAATAAATCTACTTGACCGTGATTCCCTAAATCAACTTTTAAATTACAGACACTACCAAAGTGAAACAAATCCTCCTTTCTTTGGCCTGAGCATTAAGTTTGATTAGCACAAAAGTGTCACTCTATCTCCATCCCTATAATGAATAAATAAATCCCGATGCGTTAAATTCTATCCTGTATTGTAATTGTATTGAATTGTACAGTGACGTTATCGTAAACAAACTTTTTGACAACTACAACAAATTAACATAATAAACCGGTCAACATAATTTTCTAATTTTCTACATCTTTCCGGGCAGCAGTTATCTCTAATTATATATACGGTCACTCTCATAATTTTCTTCAGGCTACTATACTTATGAAGAGAGAAAATAGTGTCGACATCTTTTTCTCGTTTTTTCGTGGAGCCAATGTTGACAAAGTTTCTACCTTAATCGTGTGTTCCTCTTTGGGCCAACTATTACAAGCTTCCTTCAACCAATCAGGGCAATATTTCCAAATTGAAGAATTTAAAATCATTTTGGCGTTAACACCTCTTGTTAACAAATCTGCTGGATTCTGTATGCCTGGACAATAGTGCCACACACCTACGGCAAGTTTTTAATTTCACTAACACGGTTACATACGTACGGTTTCCATCTGATAGCCTTTCCTCTTATCCAATGGAGAGTAATCTTAGAATCGGTCCAAAGGGTGCAATAATTTATTTGTACATTAATATTTGACAATATAAAACGCTGCAATCGAGCAACACACACTGCTGCCGTTAATTATAGTCTAGGTAAAGTCAGACTCTTGTCTCCATTCTCTTTTATAGGTGCTACTCTATTTTTAGCCATAAGAAATTCACAATTTACTTCACTATAAATATTTACTGCTCTAACATATGCTACTGCCCCAAATGCAATTAAGCTTCCATCACAAAATATATGCAACGAAATTTCATATTTCTTACCCTTAAGAACACATCTGGTCAATGAAAATTCTCTCAAACTTGATATTTTAGAGCACCATTTTACAAAATCATTAGCCAAAGTATTCGGTAAAGGAATGTCATAGTCTAATTTTGCTCTCCAAATTTCTTGTAGTAATATTTTGCCTTCTATCACAAACGGACTTAAAAATCCTAACGGATCAAAGATCTTTGATGTTGTTTGTAACACGCTTATTTTAGTTATTGGGTTATTATTTAGAGCGTCCAAGACAGACGTCAAATCTATTGCTAATTCGTCATCATCAGTATACCATAAAATTCCCAAAACCTTTTGAATAATGGATTTGCTCTGTAAATCTGATCCCATTTTATTCCTCAGAGAAACATCGTTAGTATTCCACTTAGATTTATACTTGCTTTCAATAGAATTGTCTTCGATTCATAATAAATACGTTCAGCAACATCAATGTTATCTACAGCAACTACTACATCATCAACATAAAACGATGAAGTTAAAATATCAGCAGTGCCTTTGAATTCCTCAGATTGTGACTAAAAATGTTTCTTGAGCGTAACTGCCAAAAGAAAAGGACTACAGGTTACACCAAACGTAACTCGTTTCATGCGAAATACGGTAATATTTGGTAAATTGCATGGATCAGTAATTGTTTCTTCATACCATAAAAAACTGAGAGCATCTCGCGATAAACATTCCTTAATAAATGTCATTTGACTACCTCCATCTAGAATCATGCGTTCAACATTTGAGGTAACGCCACTGGTATTAACTATTTGGGCACAAGCTGTTTGTAAATAAACGTTACGTAAGTTACCATTGGACAAAAATTAGTTGATTGAAAATTCGCTTGATTGGTCGTATTCGAAATAGAACTAAAGGGTATAGGTTCATCTCCTTTTTTATAGTTCGGATCACACATCGAAGTTGCGTGCTTTGATTTACATTTTGAACAATATATTTTTGTTCTGCAAATATTATGTTTCGGTTTGGTACACCTAAAACATCGTCTTATAGATCTCAACATTTCTTTCTTCTGATCTAATGTTACATTGCTCTTACAATTTACTGTAGAATGACTTGAAGATTTGCAAAATAAACACTGTTCTGTAGCCGATGTGAACAAACCAGCAGCTGTATAAGTTGTATCATTCCTTTTCTGAAATTTTCTCTCATTATTACTATTGTCACCTTCCAATAATCTAGCCTGTTCTACAGACTCTAGTTCTAATTTTACAAAACTTAGAAGTTGAGAAATCTGCCATTCGTAAGAGACTTCTTTACTGCTTATTCTGCTTGCAAAAATCGACTCCTTATCATTATAATCACTGTTTGCCTGTCTTTTGTAAAACTCTGTTTTCATTGAAAATGGCAACACTTTTAGAACAATCGATTTCACCATGATTCCATAGTTTTGTGGTGATGTACCAAGACTCTCTAGAGATCGAGTAATTTTAGAAGTAACATTGTACAGTTTTCTACAATCCCGATTAACATTTTTGAGAACTTTGAATTGATCTTATCAACTAGATCAGACTTTTTTGCATTTTTTATTGTTTTCTAAGAAAAGGAGGTCCCTGGGCTCTCTTAAGCCTTCTTCAAATAAAATGTATTTGTTTGAATAGAGAATTACAATTTCTTTCATATGAGGTGCCACTTGACCCACCCAGTAAATGGTGATTTCTGAGATGGGGGCTGCCGGAACACGCTGTTCATTTCTCGGAGCAAATTTTATTGTTAATGAATGTCCCTTGTAAACATGAATTAGCTATCAGGGGCTATTGGGGCTTCCTGACTGAAATAAAATTCATATAGCTGTATAGAAAACTGAAAGGGCCTTTACATGAGGTACTTGTCGACCCATCATGCCGTTTAAAATTTTTGACACGAGGCTGCCGGGGCTACCCTGATGATATTTTGAGGTCAACTTTGCCTTTGGAAGATGTCCCCCTCCAAACAAAAATTGACGTGTCCGAGCGTTTTTTTTTGAACGTGTAAGACATCTACAAAGAACGGTCTGTTTTGTTTTCGGTTTTCGGCCACTCTGTACTTATAGTAGCAAATTGTTACATATTTTAAGATGTTTTTAGTAAATTGCTTATTATCACAATTTTTAATAAAGTTTGAAGTAAATATTCCAAACAAATATTTATCAAATAAATATTTCAAATTGCTTTATAAAAAATATTTAAAATATATGATACTATCATATTTTAAATAAGTATATTTAAAATATACAGTGTGTCCATTTAGTGTGTAATTGTCAGATTACGTGCCCTCAGACTACTTCTCCAAAAAAGTGTCAACGGGCTTCCTAAATAGACTAAAAGTTGCACATTTAAAAATATTTTCATATACACAGGGTGATTCTGGAAAACATTATTTACCACAATTAATTTTTTTTTCAAATAGAACACCCTGTATATTTTTGCACCATCGAATAACTCGTGAAATTTTGCTTACATTTGACCTATAATTTATATCTCTATGTTCAGCGGTTTTCAAATTATTGGCATTATTTCAAAATTTATAGTAGACGTACGGTATTAAAGAAATTAGTGTAGCGTGGAAGTTATCGTAGAGATTAAAATTATGTTGTGCGATGTTAAAGTTTGAGTACGGCCCTAATATGACCCTTTCTCGATGCCCAAAAATATCGTACAGGGCGTCCAAAAATTTTGGTTCAAACTTTGGCATCACAAATACATGTAACTCAATTTTTGAAAATCGAAACTACCATTTTTAATTTCACTAGTGAATTCTCCTTCGAAAGTCAATGCGTGGAAGTCACGTCGGTGGTACCCTTTTTGTTGATTATGTAAGGTAAATATTCAAATGTCACACTTTTCAACATCGATGTGTTCTCCAGCACAAAATAAACAGAAAAGTTCATATAAACATATGCCTTAAATTAATTTATTATCGAAGTATTGAAAGTTAAACAAATAATCTAAGAGAAACAACTATGAAGATCGTGGGGGCCATTTAACGGGTCCGTTCCAACCAACCCATCGGTTATCATGCATGATATTTAAATAGGTAATTGGTGACAATTTGTAAAAAGTGGGCAGGGGCCCCGCCGTGCATAAACCACATGCCCTGCTCATTGGCAGTCCGGAATGTCTTGTAGTAGCTCATGCAGATTATTTTGCAAAAAATTCAGGTAATATACTCCTGAAAACCTTGGGATGAAAAAGAATTAAGACTGTCAGTAAGGAGACACCAGACATTTAATAAAAAGGTATGTTGGAAATGAGTAATAGCAGTTGTATGAGGATTTTCATCATTTCTTGTAAAGCATGATTAATCGGTTACCAGTACGTGACTCAAGAAGTTAGGATCTCGTGTTCATTTTCTAATTAGTCATTGGCAAAAATTCCTGCGTTTATTATAATCATCTGGTAACAAATCTTGCACAGACATAATTGAAATGGATACAACTGTTACTTGCGCAATGTTCACCATACGTTTGCAGATGAAATAATAAAACGAAGTGACAATCTGCTGGTGTTTGTAGTAGGAGATAACTGAACAGCATTGAGTATTTTTTCTTCAACATTTGCAGTTGTTCTTCGAAATCTTTGCCGACCAGCATTTATTCTTTAAGGTTTTAACGTGCCAGTTTTTCTTAAACGTCTTTTATTGTCGCTTCAATGCTTTTACAATTTGGTATCTTTTTGTTTGGAAATGGTTTATGATATCTTGACAGAGGAACCGTGATGTTTTTATGAACCTCGCCATAAACTAACAGCATGTCTGTTTGTTTAGCAAACGAGAACAAATTTGTAGTGTCTCCCATAGCAATAACAACTTAAACAGTCACACCAAAACGAGCATAAACTAAATAGTAAAACCAAAATGGTACTAATTTACAGACGAAAGACGTTTGGCAGGTGTTTAATAATTAAATTAAACCCAAACTTTGAGCTTTTAAATATTTCTCTTTGACTTTTAATATCTCATCAATAAATTAATTTAAAGCATATGTTTATAAAAAAATTTCTGTTTATTTTGTGCTGGAGAATACTATCCTAAAATAGTGCGGTGCAATTTTTAAGCACCTTGTATATATACATCTCAATAGAATATTTGTTGACTATCTGATGTAGATGTCATTCATGTATATATCCTAAACTTGTTAGACAAGTATACATTAAATATTTGTAAAAGATATATGTATTAACTATGAAACCCATCCATTTTAAATGTTAGTCAAATACATCTTACAAATATGCGTCCGAGATCTCTAAAACAACTTCAGTCAAATATTTGCAATAAGGTGTCAATTTAGTGCGATATCAGACAATATCTCGTTTCAGGGCGATACCAGAAAAAAAGTAAAATGCAAAGTTGTTTAATGTTTTGAAATGCATAACCCAAAATTAGTTA